>JAQFYM010003877.1:0-17158 GCA_034694785.1 Agrenia bidenticulata | reverse complement strand
GTATAACTTTATTTATAATTAGCAATGATGACTTTACAGGAGTGTAATTGGTGCGGGATTACTTTCAAGGTTAGGTTTTGAGTTTTTTTTTTTGTAAAAATACATTTTTATTACATTTTAGTTTTTATAATATATTGGATTTCTTTTTTTTTACTCGGGGTCTCTAGAAGGGCACATTTTATGCTGCCTGAATTTTTGAGGGGATTACATGTGATTTACCGGCTTCGCTTTTTTGTATATTGCCATGTACCCTTATAAAAGCATTACCGTAAAAGTCAATCAAAATATTTTACTACAAACGAAGAAAGACACTTTTTAAACAACGGCTAGTAATTTTCCTAAGATAAATGTCTTGTTCATGTGAGAGACATTTGTCGACCCTATAATATCCAGAAGTCTAACCAAAAAAAATTAGTATATCAACGCGCCTGCAACAAGTGCAGAAAATTAAAAGCCTTAAAGTAAAAAACCCATTTTACAAATACTTAACTGGCTTTACTTATACATTTATTCAGCGTAGATTTATTTATCCATAACCTCCGAAATCTTTCCATTCAAGATTGAAAATTACATTCTATCAAAGAAAATATATGCTGCTAAAAGAAAAAAACACATGTAGCCTCATTATCCGAAATACAAAAAAAATATAGTGGAGATAAGAAGAGTCCAATTTAAAAGAACCTGCATATGCAGAAGCGTATTGAAAAAAACCTACTGCGTGCGATAAAAATAAACTTTCAGGTGTAACTGGGTAGTAGACCGTGGGACAGGCTAAGGCCGGACCCGGACTTATTCGGGTTTTTGGTTCAGACAGTTGGCCCGGTAGGACTCAGGCTACAAATTTTAGCTAAAAATAAAAAAAAAAAGTCGTTTTACGAATGCATATAATTTTATGTATATTTTATTAGTATTAATATGATACACCACAGCTAGGAAAATTTTAACAAGCGATTATAAACGTTTTTTGGAAAATTTTTATGTCATAAAATTGCTTCAGCACCCCGGACCCGACCTGAAAAACGCAAAAAATTAGGCGGAATCCGGGTCCAGCCCAGCCCTAGTGATAGGGATGTTGCAGATGGACCATTACATTTTTGTACTGAAAGAGGCGCTACAAAGAAATACATTGTCATTGATTGATTTTTTGACTATAAAAATATAATAAGGTTTTGTTTTAAGTTCGGATAAATATTCGGGCTTCCAGAAGGTCGCGTAGAAGTTGGAATTGCAAAACTGCGTTAACAACACAAAAGGATCCACGAACGAGGAAGGGAATCGTACGAATACATTCAAAACTCTAGGGCCACCTTACAAACAAAAATTACAAGTAAGGACTGAATTCATGCGCGGCAATATGTTTGTATTCTACAAAGATTTTTCTTTTAAAAAAAATATTTAATGAATAGACTACTACAGGAAATTTTAGATGAGTTACCAAAAATTTTTAAGAAATTTTTTTACGATGAGGGCGAAAAAAAATTCTTATGGCTTTACTAAGAAAAAATGCTTTCCTTTACAACATTTTATTATACCATAATGTACCCTGTAAGTTTTTGTACCGCCGTAAGAGAGTGAAGTCGGTTGTATCAGTATCCGTAATTTTTTGCTATAATGTTAAAAAACCTATAAAGCTGCTTGCATCCTAGGGTCCAAAATAAATAATCTTTTAAAAATATAAAAACCATCTTCTTTTTTGTCTTTGATTAAACCTCTGAAAATATGCCAAGATTATTTATATTTTTTGTATATATTAGCTATTAGTCTATCCTGGTATTGCATACAGTCTTGTCGTTGTCGCAAAAAAATGGTATAAGCATAAATTTTATAGCAATATATTGTTTTGCAAATAACAATAACAGTAGTCTATACTTGTTTTTACACTCCAAATGCATTTCAGATGGTTAGTTCCGCAAAGTCTGTCAACATTGTTTCTTCTGGTTCAGCCCCTTGAGTAGCGCCTTGTGCGATTCTACGGGTGATAACGAGATATATTTACATCAATAAAATACCTATTATATGCAAACAGGTTAATAAAAAGAATGACGGTATTTTATCAGGGGATGGTTATAAATAAAAAGACTAAAGACTAAAGCGTATTTTACTGTAAATAAGATCTCTAAATTCTAAAAATGTACTTTACACAGATTACAACAGATAAAGGACTTAATATACACCCATTTATTTATAAGCGCACATTCGACAAAAACAACTAATACTTATAAGGCGTGTCCAAGAATATATATTTTTTTTACGCAACCAATCATATAGCATGTAGCCATTTTATGAGTTTGAATTTTACTGAAACACAAAATGCGGTCTCATTGTTGTTTGTGCTCTTTTAGTATGCTTGATTATGTAAAAAATTAGAAACTTCTGACACAGTGTAAGTATATATTTTGTATTCTTGTTCCGACATATAATATTGGCTATAGATTATATATATATATATTAGCATAGATGATAATTTTATTAATATTTATCATATAAAATAAGTTCTAATCCCCTTTGAAATGCAAAAAAATAAATACGGTTTGAACCAACACGCAAAAAAAAATATTATTGCGGCTTTCTGACCCCATGCAATAAAATTCATAAAACGAAACCAATAAACCAACGGATTAACATTTCTGTCGTAATGATTTTGCCAAGAACTGGGGGTGGTTCTAGCTAAATGGTAAACAGGATAAAACTTAACGCTTTAAAAACAAAATAAAAAAAAATGCACAATGAAATAAAACAAATTGCAGCCAAAAAAACAAATTAGCTATACTGTGATGATTTCAAACTAAGCGTATCGAATAAAATTTACAATGACAGAAAAAACAAAAATAAAGCAGCCTGGTATTGCACAACAGAACCAGATATGATTAGGCTTTTTTCCGCAAATGTGCGCAAAAATGGGGACCTAAATTTAGCCAAGACAAAAAAAACCAGCACTTGTAGAATTCAAAAAAGTTGTCAGTATAATTGAAAAATAAATACTAGAATTTAAAATAGTTTTTTCATCCTCTAATGAAGAGCGCAATCTATGCCCAAAATTTGAAGGTTGTAGATTTGAATGCGCAAAAATTATAATTTTGATAATGAAATCTAGACGCCATATTCGATGTTATATACATACCTTCTGTGAACCAAAAGCCGTACCCTAACCAAAAGCCTAACCTAGTAGTTAAACCTAACCAAAACCCTAACCCTAAGCAAAACCATTACCCCTAACCAAAACCCTCACTTTAACCAAAACCCTATAAACCATACCTAAGTTAACCTCTAAATTTATAATTAAAAATACGATTACAACCCACAGATAGTGTAAATCTGTATGATGATTGTCTTTTTAAATTATAGAATATTCCATATTATATTTTTTTAATTGGAAGTACATTACTTGTCTCTCTCAATTCTGCCGATGTATACTTAGCCATATAAATATTATGATATATTAAATTTATTGTTTGTTTGTCTGCTTATGCTACTAAGGCGTTTCTTTGGGTTCTACTCTATATGTTCTTTATTAGTATGCATAATATTCGCCCTAAGTTTGCGCATGTGCGCAACAAAATCACAACAAAATAAAGATAAACGCATAATGATATAAAACGATTCAACGCAAAAAAAAAAACGTGGCTTTACTGTGATGATTTTAATTTAAGCAATCAGAATAAAATTTACAATGGCAGAAAAGTGCAAAATATAGTAGGCGGAAGGTGCACCAACAGAGACAGATACAGCGTTACAACATTATATGGTTGAAAGATAATAGAAAAAATGCCCGAAAACTTTCACCTCAAAAAAATAATCAGTAAGAAAGAAAACATAAACACTGAATTATATAAAAAATAGTTATAATTTTTGTGATGACTCAGGCCATAGAACACAGAACATAAAGATGCAATAACCAGCAATCGACCCGAAATTCAATAAGCTTACAGAAAAGTAAATTTGATAGAGAAGGACATGGCAGCGATTCTTGAAATACTTAGGGTAAAAAACTAAAAATGAATTACATGCAAATTGGCATGTTTTTTTGTCGTAATTACAAAAAAATGTATCCTTTGCAAAAAAATTTCAAAAACAAAAAGAAAAGGCTATTAAAAGAAGCAAACAGCACTAAGCTGCAAAATAAAAAAAATAATACTTACGGCAAACAAATATGCAACCAAAACCAAACAACAACTTGTATGTAATTATAAACATTTTTATTTTGTGCTATTAATGTGAAATTAGTACATAAAAAAATAGAAAATAAGATCTAAATTGCTTTTTTTAACTGAGCAATAACAATTAATCACACTGTATTGTTTGTATTTGTATTATATTACACCTAATCTGTATTATCGTTTTCTCTTTGTTTACCTGTTGCATAAATCAACTTCAGTAAGAAACTTTTGCGAGGTCCTCATCGTTGTTTAAATTTAAACTCTGCTAAATGCGTTTTCCGTACGTCAATTTACGGGTCAAAGTAAGTTTTTCTATGCAAGGTTACCATTTGCGAATTTCATATAGTTCTTGAATCACGTTTTTATAAACAGGACCATAAACCACACATCTACACGCAAAAAACATTGTCAAACACACAAATTATATCGAAAAAACTGTTTTTGCGGTTTAAAAAGTATCCGATTTGCTAACGTCTGTCATTTGTACAACAGTACCATCCTATGCAGGCACTGTACATTCATAAACTTTTTTTTTTCTATTTTTTGGACATAAATTCACCAATTTATGTATTACTGGCAAAAAAAATTGTATTTGGGCACATCTAAACAGAAACCTCTTTTTCTGTATTATATAGGTGCGAGATCGACTTTGGATAGCCAAACAATGTTCGATCCGTTCGCAAAGTACAAAAAATAACAAGAAAATGTATAGCAAAAAAATTAAGTAAAAGTCTTGAGAAACATCAAAATAGTTCTTCTAGAATGCTTTTTGATGGTCGAGCTTGCTTATCGCCAAGGGCTTTTTCAAAACGTTTGAATGCCATAAAGTACCTATTTTTGTACTTGAATTCAACTTTTATAAGTTTCTAATCTTTCTGAATCAAATCAGATCGTTTCAACTAAGATTTACAAGTTTTGTATCAAAATGGTCCAATATTCTACCTACTATATTTTACGTGTCAATATTTGTCCCTAAACAAGTTCGACTTACCGCAAACGATAAGTCTCTTTGAGTTCTCTACGAATCAGTTTCTAGATTGTTACAGAAAACAATAACATAGCTTTAATCCCATTTTCTAGTATACACATCATTACAAGGTTTATTCTACGCACACACTTTTAATATGCCGAAAACTGCATTTGTAACTGAAAAAGTTGCGTAAAATTGAGTTTCAGAGTAGTCATTTTATTATTTGTTTCCAAACTTTCGAATAAATGTAATTTAAAAATTATATATCACCACAAAAAAAAAAGTAAAATCAATTTATTATTAATCATTTACAGTGAAATTCAAAGTATTTTTTATATTTTGTTATTTTATATTTATTTTGTAAGATAATGTTAAACAATAAGTATATAGAAAATATACTAATATATGTAAAAAATAGTTATATATACATATTGTGTGTTACACGATATAGCGTTATATTTAACACGTCTTTTTTATACTTTGTAACATTTTTTGTTTTGATATTCGAATTATAGTTTATTAATGTCATACTGTTTATTTTATTGTAAGACAGGGCAATTTAACTAACTCTACCATTTTTTAAATAAGTATGAAGGCAAAAAATTAAGAGTTATCATATAGGTCTCAAACTCGCTGTTACTCATTTTTTTTTTCACTTTTACTCATTACTCATGCTGCGGGGGTTTTCACTTTAAAAAGTGCACCTCATCAAAAAAACCGGGCCGGACACTTTCGACGCCAACTAAGGCTCGACCGGACAAAATTCACTGTCAAAAGTGTCTGACCTGACGTTTTTTGACAGTCAAATAGTGTCCCCCTTTGTCAAAAGTGTTTCATTTTATGAATATAGTGGGGGACTGGGGTTGACACTTGTGTCATCGTGATTAATTCTCAGCGAGACAAAAAAAATCATTTTGCTAATTGCAGTGAAAAAAATCCTGTTTTATTTGTGACAATCTACAACCGGAAACAATTATATTTTAAATTAAAAAAATTGATCTTTCCAAAGAAAAATGTAGGAAACATTAAATCATATAAAAAAATAGTATTTTAAATAAAAATAAGACGTCTGCATGTGCCCGGCGCGGCTTGTTTATAAATCTTGAAAATTAAAGTTTTTTGACACGGCTTGGCCCGCACATACCCGAAAATATATTTATATATTAGAATTGTTTTTTTAGCCGAACTTAACAAAAAAATCTTTTTATTATAAACTGATGCACGCACAAAAAAAAAAAAAATTAACATGATTCTAGTTAGTTATATACAGGTTTTTAGATTTTTGTGTACAAAATATGATAGTTTAATTTAAAAAATAATATACAAAAAAAAACTAAGCTAATTTAAACCCGTTTTTTATGTTTTTGCAGTAACAAGCTTCGCAGTATATAATATGGATTAAAAATTAGTTTTTGCTTAATTCGTACGACATATATAGATTTAGAGGTATAACAATATACACTTAAACACAAAAAAAACCGTACACTTAGTACAAAAAAGAAAATAATTCTAGGTATCTTACAAAAAGATATAGCGTATTAATGTATGTTAATAATCATGCATTAAACAACAGAAAAAATATGCTTTTCAAGCAAAAAAACTTTATTATAACATTTTATTTAAAAGAATATGTGTTAAAAATACTTTTTTACTACGCAAGCAGCACTTAAATGCATTATAATGTTTTTATATGTATAAGGCTTGTAAAAAGCATACCACATACTAATATATACGTATAGTTATTAAGGATAAATAATCTATTTTTTTGTATATATGAATTTATTTCTCCTATTTTAACTAAATAGTTACACACTTAATAAATTATATAGCAGATGCACATATATACTAAAAAAGACGCATTTATAAAGATTAAAGCAGCGTATAAAAAAAGTTTATGAAAAACAACAAATAAAACACGGCAAGTACATAGATATTGTGTAAATACTATCTGATAAAAGCATACAAATTACATATCCTGACTCGTATAACAGTAAGAAGTATAACATATACGTGACACACGCGCTTAAATGACACCAATTGTACATAATACTTAGAAATATGTGTAAAATCGTAAAATTAGGTTTCAGAAATCACTGGCAACTAAAATTACTATAACTTTGCGAATAAAATGGTAACACAGAATTTACTTAGCATACTTGTAGCATTTACATAAAAGCTCTCGTCTTTCGCGCCGCCAATCAAAAGATTGTTACAGCAAAAAAAGTAAGGTAAATTTACACTATCAGTATATTTGTATTTCTCAGATTTCGTATCATGTAAAAAAATATAAAAAACGTTTTAGATGCGAAAACTGTCATTGATCTTTTTCTTTTCTTTATATTTACCTACATTTTGTTTTTGTATTCTCAAGCAGAAAACACATATGAACAGCCGCATTTGTTTTTTATTGAAAAACGGAAACTTTTGTTTTATACTTATATAAAGGGGTACTTTTTATGTTTTAACGTAATTAACTATATTAATATAAAAAATTTAGATACGCTTTTTTGAGTAAAAATATATTTTTTCAACAATTTCAAAAAAAAATTCAGGCAAATAGCAAAAAAAAAAGATTCAGTGCTTAAAAAATTTTTACTACCAGTGCAAACCCGGCCCGCGGGCATGCCAAGCCGGGTATTTCTGGGCTCATGCAGATGTCTAATGTAAATCACCAAAAAGAACAACATCTTAATTCGTAAATGCTGAGATTTTCAAAATGCTAGTCAAGTACTTTTTTTTTGTAAATAAACAGCAGAAACTTTTTTTAATGGGTTAATTAACAAAAAATTTTGCGTGATTTTTTACTGGATCAATTTATTCTTTTTTTTACACAAGTCTCTATTATGTACTATTAACCAATAACTAAACTAAAAGGAAAAAAAAGAAAAACAAGACCTCACGTGTTAAATGGTCATAATGGTATAAATGTACGTAGATAGTTATTTGAATACTAAGAAAAATACAATTTTGGCGTTTATGCGCTATGGTTGATACCTTGTAAATTGAAGACATACCTTTTCGCTCTAGAAACTAAAAGGCGACTAGTATGCTCATATTTAGCAAAAATATCAAAGTGCATAAGTGAGAAGGTTCTTGATTTAAATTACTTACATATATAACTTCCTTTGACTGGTTTTCTTATTCGGGGTTAACACCCTACTGCGAAACTTCATGGTCCCAAACCGACAAAAATATTAATAGTTTATTAATAAAATGTGATTTAAGGTTAAAGATGCTTTTATATTTTTGCCAATTCGAGACGATACAGTGTTCCAGTAGAGAACTAACCCTGAATTTGGAAAACTTGTCAAAGGAAGTTGTAAAAAAGATATATCGGCGAACGAACTGCTCTTATGTACTTTGATAGGTGCTTGTCAAGATAAACATACTAGTCGCCTTTTAAGTGCTATAGAACAAAGCTTTGATTCTATTGCAAGGTATCATACGCAGCGCATATACGCCAAAATTGTATTTTTTTGTTATTCTATACATTACATATAGCACATTTATACCTTATTTTTCTTTTTTTCATCCTCTTAGTTTAGTTTTTGGTGTCTATGGGTATAAAAAAATTGTTAGAAAAAAGTGAGTAAAAAGGGTATTTTTGAGAAAAAAATTGGTGCTATTTAAATTTATTCTTTAACAGATCTTTTTTGTTCTCTTTACAAAATAAGAAAATTGATCAATAGCATTTTAAAATTATCAGCACTTGAGAGATAAAATGTTGTTCTTTTTGTGAAATACATTTAAATCACTATTTTTATTTATAATATGGTTTTAATATCATTTTTCTAGTTAAGATCAATTTACAAAAGAAAAATTATCAGTTTTGGTTGTAGATTGTCGAACAATCGAAAATGTTTTTTTTTACTAAAAAATATCAACAAGATTGTTGTTTGCCTCACTGAAAACAATTACAACGACATAAGTGTCGAACTCCCATATTTATAGAAAAGTTTTTGACAAGGGGGACACTAGTGGCGTAACCAAAGGGGAGGGGGACAAGGGGACAAAGCGCGACGCCACACATTTACAAAGTGTAGCCTGAATTCAAGGGGGAGGGGGTTGTATTAGAAAATTGAACCATTACACTGGTGCAAGAAAAAAAATAACGTTATGAATCCAGGTTTTGACAGTACAATGAGCAATAACTTTACAAAGGAACATTTATATAAATCTTATTTGCGACACATGTTTTTCTGTTTTTTTGAATCTCCTTTATTTGTCCTCCTTCGATTGGACAATTTTTTAAATCGATGATTTGACACTAGGCATGTCTATTTGTTTTTGTATCTATCAACAAGATACTACTTTTTTTGTCTTCTAATTGCGTAAAACAAGCACATAAAGCTTTTGAGTGTTTTTATTGCGTTTGTTGTTTTTTATATAGTGTATGTAAATGTATTTTGTTTTGTTTTCTTGTGATATACTAAAAATTAAAATTATACAAGTTTACATATAGATAAATTGGGTAGAATCCATGTCTGCAATTTATCGTACTACAAAACGATGTATACAGATAAAATCTTTTAGATAGTCGAACTGTCTATATTTTTTGTTTACATCGTTATCATAAATAATAAAAATAACTGGGTGAGCCGATCGTGTCAACTTTTCTTGTCCATTTATTTTATCTATAGACAAATTCATTTTATATGTAGATTAAGTTTTATCAATATAAAACCCATTTATAATAGATAGAATTTATGGACATGCCTAATAACATAGGATAAGTCAAAAGTCGATAAATATTATATAAAGCATCTCAACTGTACACCACTTACAAAAAACTATAAAAATATACATATAAAGGCAGAATATCGTACGTTATCATTAATTATTTCCTTTCAATTACAACGATGACGTATAAATAAAAGATTATAAAATCCTACACACAATAGTATAATAAATTGTCAAAAGCTTCATTCCACATACAAGCCAAGAAGTTATATAAACAACCGTTTTTTCGTTTATTAATTCCGCCATAAAAGAACATATCAAAAGGCAATATTTTAGCTTTGCAGTCAACTTCCATTTTTGCGTCGATCGAACCCGTATTTGCGCCGATCGAAACCTTGTTTGTTATGAAAAAATATGTAAAAATTAATGATATATTAAGGACAGAGTACGTATAAGTAAGACCTAAAAAATGTAATCAGGATTTATGCATGTAACGGGAATTGAAATAAACATGGATTTATCGCATACTATGAGTGACCACATGATTATCACGTAGACATTAATCTACATGATTAAGGACGAGGCAATTTAGAAAAATTTTCCAACAAAATATATAGATTTTTTTATTTAAGAATTAAGTTAATTTACCCCCTCCCATGAAAAATAAATACAAGCTTACCAAACAAGTTTTTTTTTGTTTCCAGTAGTCTAAACATCGGCTAAATATGTCGACGCCGACATATTGCAGCCAAGATCAAAGTTACACGAGCACGAGCGACGACAATACCAAAGAACGTAACACTATCACCAACAAAGTCAGATTGGAACATCAGGGAGAAAAGAAGACTACCAAAGAAGACAAGTTTTGCAATAGGGAAAACCTCATTGCAGACACCAGAGAAGATCAGACTAGTCAGAGAAGACCATAACTACACCAGAGAAGACCAGACCCACACCAGAGAAGGTTGGACTTTCACCATAGGAAGACTAGATCCACATCAAAGATCTCCAGACTTACACCAGAGAAGACCAAACCCACTTCAAAGAGGACTTAACTATATACCAGAGAAGAACAGACCTAATCCAGAAAACCCAATCTTACACCAGAGATTACTAGACCCACACCAGAGATGACAATTATGAAAAACCAGGAAGAACCCAAAAGAGGAAGCGAGGAAAATATCAAGAAAGCGGAATACAGAGTATATAATTTCTAATAACGCATGTGAAAGAATGATAAAAACGAGGGGTGAACTATGTTGCGCTAAAAATTTGCGTCTCGTGCCTGCTTACAGGCAAACTCCGCTGCAAGCCCCAGACAAAGAGGGTAAGTCAGTACCACGGACAGCGCGTAACGAACAATCAAGTCATAAATTGTGACAGCTTTGGTACAACAGACAAGGCATTTGGTACAATAGACAATCGTAAGATTGGCCCTCAAAACCCTAAAGATGGCATAAGAGACGACAAGCGAAACCGAGAAGAGTATATAAGAATCTTAGGCATAACGAAATCAAACAAGATAAATGCGAACGGTAACACACAGATTAATATATTAAGCAGGGAAAGAGGGGAAAATGTACATGAAGTTTAATGATAATTTAAATACCGTACGAAACCATTTAAAGATATAACAACGCAAACCTACATTGCTACGGCGCGCCAATTTCAGTGGAGACGCAACAAAATAATACTTAACTTGTCGCAAGAAACCACAAACTTATGCTGGTTTAACACCGTATTTTTAAAGGTAGAAGGCAAAAACGAAATATTTGACAGAAAAACAAGAATGAGGAATTTTATGCAGCAAAATGTAGAGACATACCACACGTATGAAGGTATATATCGAAGAAATATAGGCACTAGCAAACAAAGCCGAAATTGCAGATACACTTTTACTACGAACGATTCTAAATAATAAAACGGAAGAAGACAAGAAATTAATAACAATACAAATAGAAACTGACAAAACAAAAAAGGTACATAGTAAGCTAGCAGGAATCCTAGAAGAATTTGAACACTGAAAACCAGACAACAACTATACAAGAATGCACATAGAAGAAATAAAGAGACGAGCCGGCAAACGAAAGACAGATTACCGACCTCATGAACAAGTTAGAGAAAATGCATTATTGATGAAAAACGGGAAAACACGAAGACATAAAACAAGACCAAATAAATATGAAATGCAGACAATGCCAAAGAAAAGATCATATAGTTATTACTGCCCCTAAAACATACATGAAAAATATATTTAATACAGAAACTCGAAAAATCAAAGCCCTGAATCTTACATGGACTACTAAAACTATGGTGCAGACCAACCAAAGACACTACCTGAATAGTGAATAAAAGCTCTAAAGGAAGAAATTATGTAACAGGGAAACCATTTGTTAACGATCAGAACTACCAGAAAATGTTATATAGGATAAAAGAAAATGAAACCTTTGAAAACAAGTTTACCGTAAAGGATAGGCAACTTGAAACAGATAACATGTAAAAAATCCTTTGACTTAGAGACAGATTTTACAAACATACCGTTATCATACTATGTTAGGTCAAAACAGAACAAAACGCAATACTTAGAGAAAAAAATTTTAAAACCATTAAAAGAGGAGAAAATATGTAAGATGAAAACGAGAGGCAAGAATATAGTATCACAAAGTCAAAACTGACAATCAGCGGGATTATGTATTTGCGATATAGACATGGGAGCGAGTATGACGGTCATCGCACAGGATCTGGCAAATATATTAAAACTACAAATAAGTATTAGAAAGCGAAAGACCCTACTGGTGGCTCGCGGGCAAAATTTAAGATTTAGGGGAATTTGTGAAAAATATACAAATTTTTTTCAGGTACAAAACTTACGAGGTTGATGCAGTAGTATTCAAAAGTGCGGCGCGGATTAACTACTAGGAAATAATTTTTAGCGAGGTATAAGACAGTGATAGACTTGAACAAAAATCTGTTAAATGTTGTAGACGAACACGGCAAATATAACGGAAACGAGTTAACATGTACTGATGTCTTTTGCACAACGGCGTATGAGCAACCGAAAACATTGGAAATGTTAAAAATTTATTCAAAAGAGGAAATTAGACTAGAGAAAAATGAGACAAGACTGCCAAAAGTACACATAAGAAAGGATAACATACATGTATAAGAGAAATGTATCATGATTGCACAAAACATTAATAACAAGGATATTTTGATACACACAGAAATAAACGATACGGCAAGTGAGGTTCAAACAATAATTATTACTAATATATACTATAAAACAATTTAAAATTTCTTAACGAGACACTAGGAATAAGTAAGCCAATCGAGAACGCACAAGTATTAAATTGCATAGGCGGTGAGATAACTGATTTAGATAGGATAATGAAATGTTACGAAGGAACAAGAGAATCAAAAACCAATTTTAACTTAAAAAATGATAGAACTAAATAAGGGCAAAATGAAACAGAGAAATATGAGGTGAAAAACGAAGCAATACATGAAAACGTAAAACTGTGTAATATACGGCATATAACTAGTAGATACCTTGTATATAAAAGAGTCAATACCAACCACTAAAAGATTTACTTGATAATGATCAAAAAAGAGAATCAAAAATGTAATACAGAATCCAATGCGTCTAGTAAGGCAAAAAGAGGGCGGCAGCAGATTTTGCATAGACTTTATGACCCCCGAACAGAATACGAGAAAAGACAGTTTCTTATTCTAAGAATATACGACACATTGGATACACTTACAAATGCAAAATACTTTTTATAGACGAACCTACAATCAGGATACTAGCAAGTACCGATTAGGGAGACGGATAAATCAAAAACAGCTTGTACACCACAATGTACTGTATTGTTACATACGCACGGCCTTTTGGGTTTTGATATGCACCAGCAACAATGTAAAACTAATGAACGCGGTTATAGGGTTTTTTAACATGAGATTTTCTATGGTAGACTTAGACGAAATAACTATATTTGAGAAGATATAGGAGCAAAAACTACGTTCATATTAAGCAACTAATTAGGTAATTGACAGACCACTAACTAAAAATAAATTGCGAGAAAGGTTTTTGTTGTAGAGGAAGTATATTACTTAGGGTACAGAATTAGTAAAGCAGGAATAGGAATATCGGGAGGAACTCCATGGCAAATGAAAGGTGCCTACACCGAGCAACAGGGTAAATGTGCAGTACTACATTAGACTTTGCTCATATTAAGAAAAATTTATAAAAGATTTGCGGCACTCGAGGTCCCACTTACTATAATTTTCAGAATCAACACTGAATTTACATGTAAAGGACCACAACAACATGCATTTGAAGAATTAAGAAAATTATTGCGAGGCGAACCGATTTTAAAACAAACAGACTGTGCACATAAATTAAAAGAAAAAACAGACGGATGCGCAACAGGAATTAGGGCTATAATAAGCGTAACAAAAGAAGTAACTAAGTTGCGAATTGTAACTGCTCAAGAGAACCGAACGCCTATGCAGAGACATTTAAAAGCTTTATATTGAAGGCGCTAGCAATACTGTATGCATGTAAGACATGTAGACTGTTTTTTTTTATACAAGAAAGATTACACTGCTGACAGAAAACAATGCATTGATATATATAATGACAAACAAAGACGTGAACGGAAATTATAAAGATGGCGCTTATTATTACGTGAGCTTGAATTCTAAAAATGCATGTATCAGGGATACAAAACAACGTAGCTGACGCTTTAATTGAAAACGCGGATAAACCGTAATTATTAGTAGTTTCACCAGGATGTAGGAAAGCAGACGATTATAAAACAAGTTGTAGAAGAACAGACACTAAAAAATACGAAAAAATAAAAAATGGTGACAATAGTCAAAGGTACAAAAAGAAACAAAAGACAAAATAGCAAAGAAATGGACAAGGGAACTAATATAAGAATACCGCAAAAACATTGACTATGCCTGTAAGATAAACATATGTAAAGCTGAAAAAAATCTACATGTGGGAATAAATGCGAAAAGTGTTACAGAAGTAGTAAGCAAATGAAGAAATGCCATTTTTTTACTAAAAAAGCAAATTTAAAAAGTAACTACTCATATATGATTGGAGAAGTATATGAAAGACTTGACATCGACATATAAGGACCACTTTAAACAACAATACGAAAAAAAATACATTATCATAGACAAAATTATCTATGTAAATGACTAGAAATGGCCAGCCTAAAATATAAAGTTGCGGAAACAGTAGCAGCGTTTATATCTAATAAGATGGTCATAGTATTTGTTTGCCCATAAACAATACGAGACGATAACGGAAGAGGGATTAAGAATAAAGTAAAGATAAATTGTTTAAATTATTTAATATAAACAAAAAATTAAGTAGTTCCTACAGACCGCAGACGAACGGATTGGAACAGAGGACAAACAAAACGATAATAGAAAATTAGACGAAACTGACACATGAAAACAAAGATGACTGAGATAAACATGTAAGCATAGCCAGATTTAACTTAAACAAAAGTATACAACAGAATTGATCTGTACGCCCATTTATATCTAGTACGAAGAATACCAAAGATGCCATACAGATATAAATTGCAACGAGCAGTTAAGTCGTACCCAAGAAAATAAAAAAATTAAAAGAATTAAAAACTTATAGAAAAAAATTATCAACAGAAAGTATACAAGCAGCAGAGGAAACAGCTATAACCAATAAAGAAAACATAAGATTTCAAATAGCGGATGTAAGATTATATAAGAGTCAAAGACACAAAGCTAAACTAGACCCGAAATATACGGGACCATACATCATACTCAAAACGACACCTACAGGATCATACACACTAAGCTAAATAACAAATGACAACGTAAAAAAAATATTAAATTACAAGAGTATATCAAGAATATATAGTGGAAACGAATACAAAGAAATAACGGCAATGAAAAATTTTTACGAGGGAACGAAAGCCAGAAACAGATGGTGATATTATAACGGGGATTGGAATAACTATGAACCCGTCTCATACTATTGGTGACCTCAAAATTATCACGGAGACATAGATTTACTTGATTAAGGACAAGGCAATTTAAGAAAAAACTTACCAAATATATTACTTTTTCTATATACGAATTTATTCGTTTTACCCCTGGCCCATCATGAAAAATACATACAAGCTTATCGAACAAGTTTTAGTTTGTTTTTCAGACAGTATCCTATAAACAGCGGCTATAATTTTCGCTTATTTATCTATTGTGAGATTACCTTATTTTAATACCTCCATTATACATAACCTTTGTTATTTAAAAAAGAAACATTGCAGTCTCAAAAGAGATTGTGCTTTTGTTTGCAATTAAGTCATCCGCTACTTCAATCTCAAGCAAATACTAGAATCGTTATTTAAATAATAGCAAAGGTTAAGCAGAATAATTCTTAAGAGATGAGATAATTGCAAATTGGACAAAAAAAGAGTAAGACAATCCAGTTTTTTTTTTGTATCCTATATAAACTAGTTCTCTGTTAATTATTGGTTTTATTTGTATTTTGCAGTAAAAAACACGGTTTCGATCGACGCAAAACGGATTAGATTGCAAAACTTAGTAATTTGTTTTTTGTAATGTTCTTTTTTCGGCGGAGTTGATTGACAAAAAAAACGGTAATATTTGACAACCCCTTTAATGTAAATTATTTAAGCTTGTATACATAGATTATGTTATTTGTCGGCTGATGTAATATGTTTTTCATTTTTACTTCATTGTTATAATTTAATGGTTATGATTAATGACAATCCAACGCTCTTCGGCCTATGTTTGTGGATTTTTTATATATATTGTGTTTTAGTGTGTAGTTATAATGCGTTTTTTATATTTTTTTTCTTTTGACTTGCTCATGTTTTATTGTCAAATCATCAATTTAAAAAATTGTTCAATCAAAACAGGATAAAAAGAGGAGAAACAAAAAAACATAATACAACTTATAGCAAAAAAAAATGTGAAAATTGTATCCTTTTAAAGCGACTGCTTAATACCCTGTCAAAACCTGGATTCATTACATTTATTTTTTTCTTGCCCTAGTTTAAGCGGTCAATTTTTCATGAGGGGGAAGGGGTCAATTTTTATTACGACAGGGGTCTTTTTTAGAGCATCAAAACGTACAAAAAAAATGTAGTTTCGAAAATTTAGCAATTTTTTTTAAAAAAAAGCCAAAATATTTTTTTTTGCTTTTTAACCAATGTTTTTTTTTGCCCCCCCCACTTAAAAAATCCTGGTTACGCCACAAAGGGACACTTTTCGACAGTCAAATTTTGTCCGGCCGGACACTTTTTGATGGGGGACACTATTTGACGCT
>JAQFYM010003876.1:0-17160 GCA_034694785.1 Agrenia bidenticulata | reverse complement strand
AGGTGTTTATTTGCATTTACACGTTTTTGCAATGGTTTTAAAATAATTTCTTTTTTAATATGCATTTGTGTCAATGACTATGAACGGCGTGAAAACAATACGGTAGAAAAATACATAAAAGTATTATAAAATACAGTAGTATCTTAGACAATCTTTGCACACGTGTCTTCTATTATATAGAGCATATAACAAAGATGTTGTGCATAACCATTGATATTGATGCATATTAGGCATTCCCGAAATTTTTACTATAGTAATATATATATAAAAACTTGTTAAAGATCAGAAAAAAACAAAAATTTAAACTTTGCGTATATATATAAATTTTTATATGTTGTATTTTGCTACTTAATCTGCGTTTTTTTGCTTTTCTAATTATTTACATATTTTATTTTCTATTTGGTGCTTAAATCCATAGACAAAAGACCGAAAAATATTGACCGCGGAAGGTATATATTTAGGGGGTGTTATGAAAATTTTCCAATGAAAGTTTTCAGCCCAAATTAAGGGTCAAAAAAATTCATTGGAAAAATCAATTCCATTGGAGTTTTTTTTTATGTTCAATATTAATTTTCCTATGGAAATATTTTTTTTTCAATTGTTTTTATTTATGACCAAGGTAAGCTCCCTTGGACATTTTTTTTGCTTAAAAACATATAATGAGCATTTCCTCTAAATAAACAACGAACTCCTCATAATTTGCTGTACGCAAGTACAAATTCAAAAGGCAGTAATACCGCCTATATTTTTATTTGTTTTAAACCAATGTAAAATAGCAAAAATATAAAACAAAATAGATAGGTAAGAATTAATAACGCTATTTTTATTGTGTATAAAATAAGCCTGACCGATATTTTTCTTATAATATATTTGACTTTACTATATAATAAGAAATACTATAGTAAATTGTATTATTATATTAAAAATTTTGACCAGCCTATCATCTATATTTAAGTGATAAAACATTTCATACATGTATTAGGTTATCAAAACACATTTTTGTTTAGTAATCTAATTTTTGATCATAAAGGAAATCCTATTTTAAAAATTTCGAATGTGTGCACGGGGATCAAGTTTACAAAAAAAAGTATGTTTACAAATGCTGATTACTTTCAATACAAAAACACGCGCTGTAAGTGTTACGCTTTTTGGACTTAATCTTTTATTTTATGAAAATAATTATTGATCAATATTCGAAGGGATAATATTTGAAAGCTAAATACGAAAAGTATCAATAGTCAACTCAGTTATCTTTTTACTTATACAATGTGCAAACTCGTTTTAGATTAGATTTTGCAATTATAGACAACAGTTTGTTTTCTATATACCTGCTACTTTTCTAACTATACGGTATTTATAAAGTTTAGTATCGTATAGTAACCGGTTTTGTTGTAATATGGCCAGTTACTAACCGTTATGAGCGGTTAGGTACCGGAACACGGTTTTTTACATTTATTGCTGTTAAAAAAAGTGAGCAAGAAAAATACAGAAAAAACTGTTGAAATATATGTTTAAAATATTTCCGTTTTTTACTGTGTCAACTGAATAAAGAACATCTTTATATTTTCCGTCATCTATTTGTAAATTACAAAAATCGGGTAAGACCAGCGTTGCCAATTTAGTTTTTTTAAAAACCAGATTTCATTTTTCTGGTTTTTTTAATTCTATAAAAAAACCATAAACCAGATTTGGTTTTTTTCCATTTTTCTAGTTTTTTCAATACAAAACTTTTTTTATATAGAAATCCCTGCACTGGGGATTTAATGCGAGCATTTATGTTATATTATTATGTTTATTATTATTTAAATTTTATACTTAAATTAAAATTTTTTTTATACAGATTTTGTATCTAGAAAGTCAAGACTTCTTGTTATGAATATTTACAAAAATTTTTTATGTTTTAACAAAAATTATTTTTTTCTAAAAAAAAACTTTCCCCCTGGATTATTTCTTAGTTGAGCATATCCAATAGTAAAAAATTACTTATGTCAAAATATTTAAAATGGTAAAAATCTACTTGGCATGGTTTTATTTCGAAATTTTGTGACTTCTTTTTTTGCTTTAACACTTACTAGTCAAAAATTTGTAAAACCGCATGCGTTTTAAATTAATTTATTCTGGAGCTCAATAAACTCTTTATATAATAGAGGTATATGCAAATTCATGTAAATTCTTGTAATTCTGTTTGTAATTGTCTTAAAGGGAGTCCGATTTTTTCACTCCTAAAATATAATGTTAAAATTGTGCATAAAATAATAAAAAACATAACATAAAAAACTACAAACACCAGAAATAAAAATATAAGAAATCAGATTTTCTAAAGATAGCGTTTTGCCCCAACCGTGGATCCCAGATTCGACCCCTATCGTGTCAGTGGCGTAGCCAATGATTTTGGAAAAAAGAAGAGTCTTTATTTTTAAAAACGGTCAAAAAAAAGATTTTAAATATACATATGTTAGTTTTGTATTTTTGGGAATATTGCGTTTCAAATTTTTCTAACTCATTTTTAATTTTTACTAAAATTTATGCCCCAAACCCCTTTCTTCAAGGACGGATTTACTGTTTTTCGGGTCCCGGGGGCACTTTTTTATATGGGGAACCTTTATTAAAAAAATACTTTCGTAAGAGTAGGCAGTACGTAAGTCCAGTTATTGATTTAATATGTTTTGAAGTCATGGCAACTTGCTGTTAAAGTAATATTGAACCCGCTTAAAAAAATTAAATTTTTTAAGCGTATATAATTTTGAAAATTTATAATTAATAAACCACTCAATTAAAAACAAGTTTTAAAAAATGCATAGACACACGTATGCAGTAAAGTCTTGCATTATCTCATCCCAGCCCGTTTTTTTTAGTAAAAACAGTATACCGAGCTTGGCCCTGCTTGTTTACGGCTTTACCCACCTGAATTCTTATGCTTATAAAAATGTCATACAATTGCGGTTTATAGATTTTAACTTTTTTAAGAATAAAAATTGCGTATCATGAAATAGATATAAATCCTGTAAGGTAAACCAGTGTAAAACTAGCTATTACTACATGATGAGGTAAATACCCAAGTGTGTAATTTTTACGGTGCAAAATTTCATGTTTTGGCTAGTTTTTGTTAATTTGCTTCTTTTATGCTTTTGTAAAAGCGTAAAAATATGCATTTTTTTTTTGCCCGCTTGGGATCATATTTTTTTATCCCGCCCAAACCCGTCCCACGGGCCGAGCCATGCTGAACCCGGTATTTTCGGGCTAATACATGACTCTGGTATGCAGTTCACTTAAAAAATTCATTTTAATTTTTTTTGGCAAAAAATTAAAACCTTGATACTTTATAAATTAGTAAAAGTATTTGATTTTCGTTTTTTATTTGAGTATAAAAACAGAGCATTATCAGAATTACTATAAAAATCCATATTTTTCAGCTGTTTATGTAAATAATATAAAAAAATTTTTACAACAGATTTTCTATTCAATTTGCAAACAACAATCCAAAATATATAAAAAGTGCTTTTAACGCACATTACGTTTGTAAAGGTAAAACTTATAAACAAATGCATTTAATCCGTTTTCTTAGCTACAGCAAGGGTCATAACTATTATAAACAACTTAGATAAACATCCACTACCAAAAAGCGTTTTAATTGTATTTTGAAAAAAATTACGAACACTGAATCTACTTTACAAGATTAAACTTACTAAACGCGGTTTAATATATCATTAAAAAAGATCCACACATAAAAAATAAGTAAAAAATGTTTTTTTTATTTGTTTTTACGTCTTCACATTAAATCGAGGCAGACTTGAACTATAGATGAACCAAACCTGAGCACTGTTTGTATTTTTAAACCGCGTTATGCAGCGTTTGGCACTTTTTTTACAAAATAAAAACTCTATATAGAATACATTTTTACTTTAATATTTACAACACAAAAAGCACATTTATGCTGTTATTTTATATCAACAATATAAATTCATTTTAGTACATTTTTGTTGTTTACAAATATTTAGTTTTATTTGCAATCAGAGGTTAAATAATAGTAATAAAAGAATGGGTGGAAAAAATTTTGTATATAAATTTTTTTTATTCATTATTGTAATGTTACAATTTTTTGGCTTACCAAACTACAAAACAAAAAATAAAAAATAAAAAACAGCATTTAAACAGCATATGGCGCGTAGCTTAGTAAAAAAGATTTTAAGTAAATTCGCATAAAAAATTCATAAAAAATACCCTAAAACGATAGTTGTTTGCTTTACATTATTACTTATCCTTTTATTTAGGGCCTTTAGTTTAAAAACTTCTATTGAAATATCTAGTTTTCCTGTTTGTTTTTTCTAAGAAAAAATTGTGTCACAAAAAACTTTTTTGGGGGCCCCAGAGCCAGGGGGACCCAGGGCCCATGCCCCTAGTGCCCTCTCTTTAATCCGTCTCTGCCGCCCTTATAATTACGGCGCAAAAAATTCTTGCATGGGGAAAGGTGGGTTGCCATCTCTCCCTCTGTTCCACTGTTTACGCTTCTGCATCGTGTATTTTTTTTTAATTTCAAAAAGATAAGATTTAAGTCCGTAAATGGATAGAAAGTAGAAAATTATAAGAATTTTTCATTTTTAGTCAGTAATGTATGTTTTGTACAAAAATTGAACCACAACCCCACTATGTTACAATTACCAGTTGTTGTGGATTTTATACAGCATTTTTTTTTTTTTCAATTCTCGTTTTTTCTAATTTATTTTATTTTATGTTTTGGTTCTGACAAGTTAAAAAAATCTTGCAACCCTGTTTAAAACGCTTTACGATACCAATTAACCCTATTTACCTTTTGGGTAATCAATAAAAAAAAATGCAAACAAAGTAGAAATCCATCCGAATTATAAAATTTGCAAAAAATTGATACTCATATAGCCAAAAATATATTAATAATTATTGAAATGAATAAAACTTAAAAAAAAACAATATCCCATTTTTGGAAAAAATTACTAAACCGAAAAACGAATAATAAAAAACACGATAATAAAAAAAGTTATGAATTTTGAAACCCATAAGTAAGTATTGAACTATAATAATCCTGGCTAAAAAAATCACAAAAAAATGAAAAGAAAATCATTGAAAAAAAACAATGAATAAATTAACTAAGCAACAAAAAAAGCGAAAAAAACATGACAAAAAAACGAAAACTGAAATAAAAAAAGAAAGAAAGAAAAATGAAGCCTATTGAAATAAGTAAATGACAATTCTACTAAAACAAAAAGGAGTAGTTTGAAAATAAAAAAATCCAATAAAATATATTAGTAAATATAAAATAATATTTTTGATAAGCTCGTAACTATCAATTAAACAAAAAATAAATACAAATATCCACGAGTGAAGAAAAGAAACACTATAAAGAAGGAATTTATAAACAATAATATGTGCACATCACAAGTATGTAAAAAATCATTGGTTTCTTTATAAGGCCACTATTTTATACATTGTTAAATATTCTCATGTCCCGATACGTTAGTTTACAACCCATGCGAAAAAAGAAAGTGGGCGTGTGAAAAGGGATAAAATAACAGGCTTCTATTTACAATGAAATATAATATGTAATTATATATCAAAGCCACACAATAACTGCTTTTTATCATTTGCTTTGTGGTGTTTTTTTCTTTTTTTTTAAAGTATGGAAAAATCGCAGGGTTGAGCAACATAACACAATCATTTAAGATCTTTAAGATTTGACTTATGTTTGGAAAATTACAAGACACAAGTATTTTTATTACATGCTAACATAACAATAAATTTTTTATACAATGCTGACAATGGTGGAAGCGAGAATTTTATTTTATATATGATTGCATAGACGTTTAAAAATACGTTTGTGTCCGTGTCATATTGGTAATCAAACACATAAAAAAAACAAAAACATTGTTCGAATAATACACTGATTTGGTTATTTTTGTTTTATTAATACTATTATGTAACATATTCGTATCCAAACAAAATTTATTTATATATAAAAAAAACTTCTGAATAAATATTAAAATTAATTTTATATTTACTACTAACGAGTTGAAAATATTGAAACAACTTCTAAACAATAAAATTTTACATTCCAAAACACCACTGCAATTTTAATATATGTTTTTTGTACATAAAAAACAATCACCTTACAAGATATTGTTTCGTAAGGCATAATGTTACTATTTAGGCATGAATTATGCAAATGTTCGTTCATACAGCTATATGCACGCGTAAAAAAAGTAGACAAATAGCCTACAATTTAACAAAAAGCATGCACTCAACTGCGACAATAGTTATAATTGTGTTTGGTTTTTTGCCGCATCTTCGAGGTGCGACTTTGTTAAAAATCAAAAAATAGCAAAAGAATAAAGTAATAAAATGAAATGTGCCAAAAATGCAAACATACTTTAAAATATAATCAAAAGACAACAAATTCACAATAAAATGTAAATAAAAACAATTTTTTAGGCAAAAGTTTTAAAAATTATTAATTATCTGAACATTAAAATACTTTAAGTATATAACGACTGCATAATTAGCAGTTCTGTTATTTTTTAATACGATTTTTTCTTTTGAAATAACTTTTTTTTTACTGCCTGCATTACCACCTACAAAATAATTTACCCATTTTTATTTAAATTTATAGATATTAAGATATGAAATTTTAACTGCAAATAACATGATTTGACATATTTTGTGTAAAAACTTCAAAAATTTACAATGTATTACATATTATTTTTTATAACTTGCAGTTGCTTGTATTATAACATAAAAAAATATCTAACGCTGCATAGAATTTTCGAAGAAAAAAGTCGTTGATATTCAAAATATGCTTGAAACAACATTGCATGTCTTTTAAAGCATATTTTAATTATAAAATGTCAATTATAGTACTTTTTAACTTGACGAATACTAATTTTGTATTTTCGAGTTTAACTTATCGTTATTACTACTTAAACGGTTATTTTTTTTTATATCTAAAAATATCTGTTAAGAAATGTTTATATATTTTTTTGGAGTTAATATTTTTGCGCAGTTTTGTTAATTTACTCGGAATTTGAATAACTAGTCAATATCCTTTAGTATATGATCAAGTTACCTTTTTGGGTTTTGAACTATAATGCAAAAGCACAAATGAGTACTACGCTTCAACTTGTATTTGTTTAGTTATGTTTTTTTAAATAAGTTGCAAGCAAAAGAAAACTTTGCGCGAATTACAAAATATTTATAACACGTGTTCGTATGATATTGGCTTTTTATATAAACTCTTTAAAAAAAGAAATTACATTTCTTCATTTATCAAATGCGCAAAAATAAATAAATAATGTGTGTTTTTAGGTAAATAACGCAACAATCTTGCATAAAATTTGTCTTTAAATGTATCTGTAAAGATTTTTGTGTATAAAAAAACAATTTTAACTATAAGAGAAACTAGAATAATGATTTTCTATGTAAAAAAGCATCTCAAACAGTTTTGCGTGGTATCTGGTATCTGGTTTAGCATCATAGACGCAAAAAAAACAAATGTTTATAGATACTTCTATTATAAAGTGTGTAATAAAAACAATATATGCTGTTAGATGTGATTGCTTTTTATAAAAAATATCTGTTTTAATAATAGACTTAAAAAAACATTGCATGTATGCATTTGCACAGGTTCACATAAAAAGCATGTATAACAACATATTTGTTTTTCGACTCGATTTTTTCAAAGCAAAAATTTGGTTTTGGGATGTACATTGTAGACAACCGAACTTAAAAACAAGTTTAAGATGTCAATTATTTAGTACGTGATACGCTTAGAGATATAAAGTATTGTAACGTTTATTGTATTGTAAAAAAAAATAAATATTGTATTGTTAACGTTAAGCGTGCTTTTTTTTGGAAAGGAAGCGGTACAAAGGGCTGCTTTCCCTTAACCCTATCAAATTTGCGTCCTAATACTTAGGGGGGGGGTCGTTTTCGTAGGGTGGAGTTTATAAAACTAAAGGCTAGAATGTAGCAGGTTTTTTGAAAATTTTAAATATTTTGTTCATGTATTAGCAAAAGTTCTTTATTGATATTAAGCCAGCAAAAAAAGCACCCCTGAGATTTTCTTTTTTTACTTTCGTTTATGTGAATGCTAATATTTGTATTTAATTTATATAAACCATTTTATACGACTATAAACCTGAAATTTAATTCAGAATACAAATTTTAAAAGTTGTAAATATTAACGTAAAAGTACAAAATAAATTTTACTTTACAGATTTTCTGTATCAAAACTTTTCTCTTTGTTGCAGCGTGTTCTCGCTTAAGATATGTTGTAAAAATGAACGCCCTGTAATCTTTGATGCTTTTTATGGCATTTTCTGCACATCATCCACAATTTACATTTTATTACTATAATAATTTTTTATTATTATATTTTTTTACTGATGAATCAAGCTTTCGTATAAAATACACGTTTTTATTATTGCTAGTATCTAGGACACAATTTATTTTTTTTACTTAAAATAACAAAAATGAATTTATTTTGTTGAACAATAACAATATATTTATTCATTTAATTAATTTTGCAAAATACCTTCTGATACGCTTATATTCTATTACTAATATTTTACGTTATAAAACCAAGCCTGAAATGTTGTGTTTTGTATCTATACATGCATCAAGTATTTTATTTGAATAAAATCTCATGCCATTATTTCTAATCCGCAAAAACCGTTATGGAGGTATTTTTCGGCCTATAATTCTTTGAATTATATATATTTTTATAATCAAAATACATATATACAATACAAAAGGTCTTTTAATTATGTTTTTTTGTTATCAAAATGGCTTGCTGCAAAACACACAAACACAGTTGTAAAAATGGACCAAGACTTTTTATTTTTCTGTGTAGTTTTTATTCTAATATACAGCTTTTACAAATATAACGTATAGGATACATTCATTTGAAATCGTAAAGCATGTGGAAGAATATATAAGAAGATAGGTTATAGCTTCTTTTTTTAGTTTTGGCAAAAACTTTCACGCAAAAAAATGCGGTTAAAAAGATTTTAAGAGATTTTTTTAAAAATGGCAAATTGCAGGATTAAAATTATATGGCAAGACATATGTACCTGAGCAGTGTTTTTAGTTATTTTAATTATATCTTTTGTTTTCAGAAAGCAATCAATTTTACTCCTTTAAAAAAATAGCAAAAAACTTTTGATTCTACGGCTTTTTATATAAATCTTTTGTTATGTGCTCTAGAAAGCTTATAAATTTTCTTTTGGATAGTTTTTTAGAAAAAAAGTAAATAAAAAAAGTAAGTCAAGTTTAAGTATATAAAATCTTGCATTAATCTTAAATAAAAATTATTTATACCAATTTTCCGAAAAAAGATACTATGCATCTTGTGCTTTGAGTTTTAGAACAGCGATTATGACCGAGCTTTTGCGAATACCGTAGTACATATAACCGAGCACGTTTATATTTTAAGTATGATTATAGATATGCCGTTAACAAAGTTTTTTTAATGGCATACAGTATGATGTTCGTAATCAAATGCCGGAAGCAGCAGCATTGCCTTTATGAACATTTTCTATTCGATAATTTAAATTATTGTACTTTTTTCAAATCGTTTTTAAATTACTTCTGCAAACGTATCACCACTTTTATCGCCTACAAATTCAAAAAAGTAGTTGTTGCTATCGTTTTGTGTAACACTTTTTACGTTTATTTCTGCCCGGCTTACGGTCTTCCTGTTGCATACTTTTGACGCATTTAACGAGCTCCATTTTCCATTACTTCTACACCATTTCCGTCGATTTGCGTAATTGATGCAGTTTTAAAAGGACCGCCGTTTTTTCGTTGAGTTTATTAAAAAGATTTTGTACTGATGATTTATGCGTGTCAAGTTTATATTCGGGTCAAAGCTGGTAGTATTCCTGCATACTGGCAAACGACTTTCAGGTATTGTTCTGTTGTCAGCTTTTGTTTTAATATTATTATTGTCAAATTGTAATACTTAACTTCAACTACATCTATGATCATCTTGTCACTTTCTACAAGAGTTGTGACACGATTTCAAATCTTATTTTGCTTGTTTCATACATGATGTACACATAAAAGACATTTTTATTCCTATGTTTAATATCAAACACATAATATTGCTTTGTGTCGCAATGATATTTGTAAAATCATTCGTTGTAATAAACGGCTTAGAGTCTTTCTCATTTATAGTTCGTCTTTTTAGCGAAAATTCTTTAAATTATTATTTTTTTTGTGCGAAAAAGCAATATACCAATTTCAAAACCAATAAAGATGTAAAAACCAAAGGAAAAATCAAAAACATGACAAAAAAATATAGAAATCTTTAAATTCGGAAAACAAGTCTAAAACGACAGTGTTTTATCATGTAGAAGAATTCATACAAATCAAATAAAATAATTGTCATTAGGAATCAGACAGTGTGTGAGTTTTCATTTTCGTTTTGCAACTAAAAAGTACGCTTTTATAACCACAAAGAACATTTCGCAGTCAGAAACTGATGATTTATACAAAAATGCTTTGTGCATCAAAATAATATTTTTGTCGCAATGGCAGAAAAAACTAAAACTTTGGATTTATCTCGTTCGTTTTTCATGCTACAATTTACCTGCCATTAATTGTGTTCTTTAAGAAATGCTGCAGTTTAATATATTTCATTAACTTAAATGTAAAAAGTGGCTGTGCGTAAACCGAAAAAAACATCAATCTTTTCCACTTAAAACTTCTTGCAAAAAAAAAGATGGAAACCCACCCCACGCGACTCATACTCTCTTAGAAGTGTTTGCTTTTTTTATACGTATAATTCAGCCATTACTCTTCTTTTCCACCACAAAATTGCAAGTTTCGAACACCGCTTACACTTTACAACCGATTTCCGGATATCCAGTTTTTTTGGCGTAGGCGCAAATCAAACCCGAAATTAAGCACTTATAGTACTATGTCCGGAACATTACACTTTGAGCGCATAACAATAAAAATGACCAAATACTAGATACAATTTTTTGTATTACCTTTATAAATAAACGTAAGCTTTGCAATAAGAAACCAAAAAAAAAACATAGAACAGTTTATTATTCAACAAATGTTTTTTTTTTTTTTGTGACATTCAAAAAGGCGTAAAATTACAAGAAAGTTTATTATTTAACGTGTCTTGTTTCAAAGCGTCAATAAATAAGCGCAAGCTACGCATATATTTTTTTTTGTTAATTGTAAGTGTCACGTCTTTTTTGTTTCATTTTAAATTTAATAGTAAATACACTATATTAAACGTTTTATGTCATGAGCCTCAAGAACCCGTTATTAAAGTTTAATTGTTGTTATAGCGGAATAACATGTTACGTCAGGTCTCGCAAAGGACTAAAAAGGCTTTTTACTTTACAAGTACTGTGTTGTGTCAGTGCCGCATGCAGACCGGATTTTCTATATGTGAAGGAAGTACTGAAAATGTATCACATAATCAAAACATGAAACTTGATAAAATAAGAAAAAACAGTACACTAACAAATGTTAAAATATATAAAAACTGAATGATATATATATATTTATAGTGTTAGTCTGCCTTTTAAATATCATTTAGCTTGCTTTTTTGTGCCTCATAAGGGGAAAAATAAAATCACATAGAAAAATTTACTTGCATGTATATACAAGCAAACCACTTAAAATTAAAAATTGACGGAAATATGGAAACAAAATATGATATATGCGCAAATTAAAAGTCTTAAAAATATAATCACATAATACACTTATTTTTTTCGGTCAGTAGTGCCGCTCAATAGATATTACGCTTATCTATTACTGCATGATCCTTTTTTTTTATTTCAATATTTTAAAACAATCTAAGATCAAGCACAACCAAAAACTATTCTTCAAGTATAAAAGAATTATAGTTAGCGTTGCAAGATTGAATTTAGTTTACCCTGAGTAGGTCTGCGCACGCTTATTTAGAATATTTGTATTTACGCTGATTTTTTTTGCGTACGAATATAAGGTTTATAGGTTCGTAAAGCGGTTTTTGACTACTTTTGTTATTGTAGGATGCAAAAAAGCTTTAGATTTGTGTATTATTTACGCAAATTACAATTGGTTATACCAATTACTATTTTAATATGTACATAACTGCTTCAGAAATAATTATTTAGTAAAAATTTTGGCTCGGCAATTAAGCTAGTGCTTTCTTAAGCGTTGTCATATATAAAGAATCTACATAAGAAAAATTTTGTTGTATACAGATTTGTCATCGTTTGCTTATTTAGTTTAATTTGCGGTTTTGTCTGCTATAGCATGACTTTTTAGCCGCGTCTTGGTTACTTTCTACACCACCATTCCTGTTTAAACTATTTTGCGCAGTTATAATCAGTTGTATTATATACCTTCGGTATTTTTTTAATTTTTTCATTTTTTGAGCAAATTTGTTTTACATATATCTGCTTTTTTAGTTTTTTTTGTACCGTTAATACTATTCATTTATATAAATTTGTATTTTTTCATGCTCAAAACTACTCACTTTAAAAGTTTTACTGTGCCACATTTTCTTTAGTCATCTCCTGCGTCACGTTGTCAATTTCCATTCATAACATCTTTATCTATTATATTGAAGCCTTTTATTTTCATCGCTTTTACACGGTCACGTTCTTTTTGCGCATGGGTTGTAAACTAAGGTATCGAAACATTGTATATTTAACAATGTTCTAAATTGCGACTCAATGAAGTAAACAATTTTTTACATACTTGTGAATGTGCACATATTCTTGTTTATCAATTCCTTCTATATAGTTCTTTTTCTTCACTCGTAAAATATTTGTTCATAAAATTTTTATAAGTACTAGTTACGAGCTTTTCCACTATATTATTTTATATTTAGCAATATATTTGTGGATGTTAGCTTTTTCGAACTACTTTTTTTTTGTTTTAGCAGAATTGTCATTTACTTATTTCAATAGGCTTCATTTTTCTTTCTGTTATTTTAACTTTCGTTTTTTTTGTTTTTTTGCTTTTTTTGTTGCTTAGTTGATTTATCTATTGTTTTTTTTCAAAGATTTTCTATTTTTTATTTTATTTTGTTATTTTTCTAGCCAGTATTGTTTAGTTCAATGTACTTACTTATAGGTTTCAAAATTTATAACTTTTTTTATTATCGTGTTTTTTATTATTCGTTTTTCTTTTTAATAATTTTTTCCAAAAATGAATATTATTTATTTTTCTAAGTTTCAATTATTGTGTAAGTATTAAAGAATTTTTGCATATATGGGTATCAATTTGTTGTAAATTTTATAATTCGGATGGATTTTTAGTTTGTTTGCAATTTTTTTTAATAACCTAAAAGGGAAATAAGGTTAATTGATATCGTTAGAGCGCCTTAACACAGAAATCTGTACTTTAACCAGATGGACCAAGAAAGAATTTAAAAGATGCAATTAAGGATCATTTAAAACTAAAAAAATGCCTTTATATGCATTTATAAAATAAATGTTTAAATTTAACCACTATATCTTATAAATTTTTGTTTTGCCAGCATCGAACAAATAAATAAGGTATAATGTGAGTTTCATGACCAGACGATGGTAAATCGACAATTAAACCTAACATATTTTTTTTGATAAAAGAATTTAAAAAATACCTTTAAACTAAAAAATGCTTTTAAAGGCATTTTACGTGCTTTTAGACACAAAAATGCATTTTGAGCCGTTCCAAATATAACCATATTAGAGTTAACTTTAAACAGCCTGCTTAACAAACATCCTGGGAATCCACTCCGATCATACTGTGATGAGGCTGCATTGATTTCTGTGAAAGCCCAACGGAATGCTTAAAAACAAGCTAAACAAGACTTCGCTACAGACAACCTGGGCCTGTAAACATACTAATGTCCTAAGTTACTGTTAACGCGGGTTATACACCGAGAGATCGCCGTCGAATGGCTTATAACAAGGCATTAACAGTGCCAGGGTTACCCGTTTACTGTCGGCCACTGAGTACCGGTACCCTATCTTGGTGTTCGCAAAACTCAGTAATCAACAGACTCACTTGAGCTTTACTTCGGAGAACTTGCGGGTTCTGGTATTTTATCAAGGATTTGAGTGTAAATTCAAAAAAAAATAAAGAAAACATAGCCTGTTAGGATTAACTATCTACCGTTATTAATGTTTGTCACAGCGGGTCACAAAAAATATAGCCGCGGACCATATATGGCAATACTAATATGGCCATAATGGGGGAAACTTTTTCCATTTTTTGACATATTCTGTATTTATATTTTATACGAGCGCATCAAAAAAAAATAAATCACACAAATGAATATTTCTTTTATACACTTTAAAGAGATTAGTTTTAATTTCGATTTTTTACGGCTCAATAACGTTTTGCTTTTTTATAAAATTTTTTCTTAAAGCGTACTTTTTACATACGCAAATCGTCGAACTTACCTTTACCCGCTTTGCTTTTCCGCTTAAATTTAAACCAAAAAAATACTAAGATATATAGCTTAATATACAAAAGAGTATGACATAATATTTTTGAATAAGATAGTCTATTTTCGTATAATATATATCAAAATTTGTATAATATATTTTTTTTTGAAGCATTGCTACATATATTTACAAAAATCTGTTAAAATTTTACTACGACATACATATTTACAAAATATATTCACTTTTTAAGAGCCTTAATTTATTTTTTTCTTAAAGAAATTCGTTTTGTAGTTTATAATATCAAAAATTAAAAAGGAATAAATGGAATGCCTCAAAGATATACCGACACAAAAACCATAAAACACAGATATTTTTTTTTCAATCTTAACTGTCAAAACTTTATATATCTGAAGTATCTAGTTTTTCTTTTATTTTACAGAAATATTGGATATACATCTTGTTAGATTTCAATAAATTGATCTTTTCGAAACAAACCAATATTGTTATACATCTTTTTTTCTAAGCAAAATACCATTAACTGTTTTCTTTTTTGCTATTACTGAACTAGTGCGTCACAAAAAGCTTGATATTTGGTTTTATCGGTTTTTTAAACAAATTTTTTCGGAATTTTTCTGCCTTCCATATTTACCATAATGGCCATTATGGGGGAAAATAAAAAAAAGCTGCTTCCATATTATGGCCATACCATATTCGGAACCGCTGGTGGTACCATTATATACCGGGTGCAGGCCTGGTATTCGGAATTCCGGGTATTTGGAATTTCGAGTATTCGGAATTCCGAGTATTCGGAATTCTTAGTATTTGGAATTCCGAGTATTCGGAATTCTTAGTATGTGGAATTCCGAGTATTTGAAATACTTAGTATTTGGAATTCCGAGTATTCGGAATTCTTAGTATTTAAAATTTTGAGTATTCGGAATTCTTAGTATTTGGAATTCCGAGTATTTGGAACTCGTAGTATTTGGAATCCCGGGTATTTGGAATTCTTAGTATTTGGAATTCCTAGTTTTCGGAATTCTTGGTATTCGGAATTCTGAGTATTCGGAATAATAAAGATATTCGGATCTCCGAGGATTTTCTATTCCTATACATAATACAGTAACCCCCCTACCCCCCAAAAAATGAGAGCTTCTAAAAATAAGAGTTTTCCTTATATGGTTAATTGGGCGGATCATATTGTGCACAATTTTTTATAAAGTAAATTTTGGGTTTCACATACGAGTCTACAATATAAAAAACAATTGTTTGATGTTTTTATATATTTTTTATTATGATTTATTTTCGACAATAATTGAAAAATTATCATAAACCAAAACCGTCTCAAAACGGCGGGTAATACTGTATGTCACTCCATAGAATTGTAATATAAAAAAATTCCGAATACAGTGCACCCCCAATATAGTGGGACCCCTCTATAGTGGAAATCATTTATAAAAGGTAAATTATAAGTCTTGAAACTTATACATTTTGCGGTAAAAATAATATTACTAGTAACATCGCTAAACATTAGCTTGCTGAGAGTTTTTATTGTAGTTTTGTCGAATATTTTTGAGTTCATTTATACACCCTTTTCCAATAAATCCTTTCATTATAAGAGGGGGTACACTGTACCTGAATTCCGAATATATACTTTTAAGGAAAAACTAAAAAGACATGATTTTTTTATTTTGCACGTAAAAAATCTGGGCTTTAGGAAAACTCGCCACGGCGCCTTAAATTAAAGAGAAAAGAACTCGGTACGACACAGAATTTTGGGCATATTTTTATAAATTACTATAAAACATGGCTTAAACCAGTGGTCTTCACATGTGCTCCTTTTGTGCACTTCAAGACCAACAAGACCTAATAGTAAACTTTTATAAAGTCAACCAAAAATCGTAAAGTGTAGATAATCCTGTATACTGACACAAAAATATTTTTATTTTGATTCTAGTGACCCTTTTGGCATACCTTTTACAACTTTATTTCTTTATTTTGACCCTTGTGAAGACCACTGGCTTAAACGATATGTTTTACGCGTAAAAATACCAAGAAAAGCCTTTTTTGATATTTTTTGTTTTCTATTACTTTGCGTCGTTTTTTTAACCTACTCTAACCCTAACAAAACCTTTACCAATCCTAACCTATCTTATGTTACTTTGTAACAATTTTTTGTTTTTGTATAGTCTCATTTGGTATTGTGTAAAGTTTTTCTTTTTTGGTTATTTTCTGTCATTTCTCTATGTGATTTTTATTCTTGAGGGGGCATTTTGTCCCTACATGCGAGTTTTCCGCCGACCAAAATTCCGTAGTTGATAATTTATAAAGATTTCATACAAAACTCTATTAAAAATATTGAATTAGTAGAAAAATAGAAATGATAAAACATATTTTACTCTTTTTAAAAAAACCATTTATAACACAATAGTTTTTTTTTCCTTTATTTTTTTTTAAAAAAAATTATTATTTTGAATACATGATGAATATATACTTTCAAAAAAAAAAAATCTATTTTATATGCAATTGGTGTTTTTTGTTTTTTCAAATAAGTATTTTAACTTGATTTTCAATATAAAAGAGGCGTTCCTGAACTTTAGTATTCACTTTCAGTAGGGGACATATACAGGGGTGTTATCCAGGGGGGGGGGGTTTCAACCCCAGCTGGGATTTTTATTATAAAGATTATTTGTGTTTTTGCGCGTAAATATAGGGTTATAACAAAAATATTTTTTTTTCAACCCCCCCT
>JAQFYM010003875.1:0-17164 GCA_034694785.1 Agrenia bidenticulata | reverse complement strand
TACTTTGAGGGGGGTCTTTTTTTGTGCAGAGATTTTTTTGATTTTAAAAATCTAAATTAAAAATTTTTTAGTTAATTTTTTTCAAAAAAAATTATAATGTTATAAACGCATAAAAAAATGATTTTACAGCCTTACTTTTTGCAAAAACACTGACTACCCCTGGCTCAAAAATTCCTGGCTACGCCCCTGATCCCAACTCATAGTATAACATTTTACCATTAAAATATTTCGTAGTAAACCAAAAAAACGACATATAAATAGTACAAAATAGTCCGTAAAATCAAATATAGCTCACCACTTAGAGTGTTATTTAGATTTTTAACACAAATAAATGACTTAAGACCTGTCCGAAGAATATCGTATATACGAAGAATGCAAACAAAAAGTAAAGAATGTTGCCAGGTTTTATCAAAATAATTTTTTTTTATATTTACTCTTTAAAAGTTGAGGGTTAATTTTTACAATATTTAAAGTTGAAATAAATTAAAAGTTTCAAAAAAAAAAAATATTGGAAATATTTATAAATTTACTGTTAAAATCGACACAGCTCAATTTTAATTTTTCTCATTACACATATATGTGTCAAGCCCCAATTTTAGTTTGACACACGTATGTGTCATGGCAAAAATTAAATTGACACATATATGTGGCAAAACTTTTTAAAGGGTTAGGTAAAAAGGCAGGATGTTATCTTGGAAACTTTGACTATTTTTGATTTGCATAATTATTATTTAATGACTTAAGTATACGAAAAAATATCGTATGAATGGTTTTTTCTAAAAATGCGTCTGAGAATTTACTTATAAGAAATAGATTTTTCTTATAAGTAAAAAATACGTACAAAAACTACTGTACATAATTTCTTAGAAATTTTATATATGTGTATTTTTTTATTTTTTTTACCAATGCTTACAAAAAATACATGATGAACAACATTAAACAAATAGCTCATTTTAGCAGAACATAGACCTAAACATGCTCGATTTTATTAAACGGAGAAGAAGAAGAATTTTTATCATATGGGTTTGAATAAAAAAATATATACAATAAATCCGTCCGATAAATTATATATATATAAGTTACTGTTTACATATAAGGCATAATGTAAATATGTAACAGACTTGTCTTTTGTACGTATTTTCGGACAGGTCTTAAGAAGAAATTATCGGCTAGAAAAAATTATAAAACAACACAAACCTAAATATCATTATGATTTAAAACTAAGCATGCAAAAATATAAAATATTTAACTGCGTCGGACACAATTAAAGCAAATACTAAAATTAACTTTTCTCAGAATATCCCATTCTGAAATATGCAATATTATTTTATATTACAAAAAAACTATTAAAATTATTTCAAGCACAATAACTGTAAAAAGCAAAAAACAAAAATAAGTTACTCTAACTAAATATTGGTAGATTGGTATGCGGTTTTGTTTAAAGGTTATCGAAATACGATTTCACATCAAAAAACTATATAGGGTACTCCAGTAACTAGTTTTTTGAAAAGCCGGTAACATTACTAATTGTTTTTTTCGTTTTTTTTCCCGGTAAGCGGTTACCTAGGAATGCGGCCAAGCCTGTAATTATCTGTAACCAAAGCTACTCAATATTTTCCTAATTGAAAAAAGGCGCGATTTATATCGACAGAAATCTTATTTTCGTATAAAATTTTGTATAAAAACCTTTTTCTCAGACTAGAAACCCTGCTGCAATAAGCGCACGGTACGTTTTTTAGCAGATTCAAGCTTTCCCATTTCTTTTTCATCTAGCTAGGTCACTGTACTGATCACGTAGTATTTTTTCTGAAATAAAATTTTTTATTATGAAAAATATATCTTACCTTTTAACAGATACAGGGTTGTACACACCAATAACATGTTGTTTTTTTAAATTAATATTTTTTTGTATCGTTGTTACTAAGTTTTTGGTTTATAAACTGGTTTTCGGTAATAACTAGATATTTTTGATTAAATTTACACGTAAAAACATTTATCTACCGTTTTTTGAAGCGTTTGTACAGAAGAAGCAACATAGATCCTATTATATGTTACTTATTCTTTAACAAAAAACAGTATTTATTATACTAAATCTACGTTTTAATAATTTTAATACGAAGTTAAAATCATTTTTTTGTTTTGATCGGTCAAAGTATGCAATAAATGAGCTAAAGCAACAGGTAAAATATGGTAAAAATACAATAATAAACTATGGTTAGAAGTTCAGAGTGTATTATAATATACAAAATACCAATATATATGTTAGCGGCAATGTGTTGAAACCGGCAAAGTGCACATTGCCTAGGCAATGGACCATTTTAAGATCAAAAGCAATTTATTTGTGGCCTAAAATTACATTGCCTAGGCAATTTGCACATCGCCGGTTTTGAGACATTGCCGCTTACATATACACTTTTACTAAAAATTTACCATATTTTATTTATATCTATATCGTGTATAATAAACGAACATGTAAAGTTTGTATCTGTTGTAAAATCAATTACGCATAAACATATATTCACAATGGACATGCTACTACTACTTTACAATATTTATAATTTAAATGCTTAAATTTTTAAGTTTCTTTATAATTGTTGCGCATTTTTATAAATTCTACAAAAAAATATTATATTTACAACGTAATTATGTATATCAAACATCTATTAAACCATAATTATTTATTGTTTAGCTGCATCAATTTAAATCACACAAAATTGCGGTAATTTTTAAATAAGATTTTAAATGGTATAATTGTATGTGAGCTTATAATGGTATACTTCTATGTGAGTGTTTTTTTACTAAAGGTTACATATTTTTACACCATACTTCCGGTTATTTACACCTACACAACTAACGGTAAGTTACTTAGCGTACCGTACACCATACTCTATTTATAAATCGTAAAGCATGATTATGTTTTTTTATTTTTAGCACCTAAAATAGGAAAACATTAAGAAAATGTACTATTTACTACAACGTGTGTATATTTACATAAAACACGCATAATGTAAATTATTTCTTATAATAATACAACATTTATATTAACTATATATAATTTAATCGCACAACTTGAATATTTTTATCATATTTGCGTTGAAAAAGATTTTTTAACGATAAAAACTAGGTTTTTGCCAGCAATAACAACTTCATACGCTTAATTTGTTTAAAAAACGACAGTTTTAAGTGAATAGCATCCTGTTTTATAGCCTTTTTTTATTTACTTATTATATTTGCAATGCGAAGTTCAATTAAGAAACAAAAAATAAAAATAACTGAATGCTAAAATCAAATATATTTTCATAATAAAGCTTTTTACATGCAAATTTCACAATTATAAAATCCGAAGGATAAAATATAAGTTTAAAATTACTAAATTAAACTTTTTAATTTAAGATGGTAAATGAACCTTATTTATATGTTGAACGCTGTAGGAAAAAAGTTTTTTTTGTTATAAAAACGTCTATTATGTTTGATAAACGGCAAAAATATCACAAAAAAAGTTTACATTTAATTTAAATTAAGATATATCGCAATTGTGTTTTAGACAAATAGGCATATCAAGCTGGTTTTAGGCATAGGTAAGCAAAGTTGGCAATGTACCGTACCAGAGGTGTACCGTACCGTGATTTTTTTTGCGTACCGCACCGTTACCATACCAAGTGTTTTTTTGATGATGTGTACCGTACCAGGTACCGTACGGTACCGGTACGGTACTGGTACTGTTATGATTTTTTTTGATTTCTTTTGTAAGAAATACATGTAATCGAGTTTTTACGACATATATTTTCAATACATAAACATTTTTGCATTTTTTAAGTATTATGCCTTTTCTAGTAAATTTATATTAATGCTACTATATAAAAGAAACCAATTTTTAAAAGGCGGAGAGAGTAAAAAATATTGTTGTTTAACATTTTTTAGTAATTTTTGTTGTTCTTTAGATCTATTTTTTTTTGTTCTGTAAAATATATAAGAAAAATTAGAAATCTTTTTACGAGGTGTACTTATACAGAACAAATGGTACTTTATAGCTTTTGTAACGTGCCGAACTTTTTTGCCTTAGACAAAAATGTCGAAAAACTTGCATTTTGCTACTATTATCTGCTTCGGGCAGCTTACAGTAAATGAAAGGCCTATTAAAATATTATTAAAGTATTAAAGCCAAACAACAAATGTTTTTGAAATGCAAAATACGTTTTTTACTGTAAACCAAAAAAAAAAAAATTAAAATGTATATTTTACATATAAAAAATATTTATTTGATACATTTATAGCAAGCATTTGAGTTTAACTTATTTTTGTGCAATACATTTTCTTAATTGCTTACTTGTTGCATGTTTGCCAGGTTTTAAAACATTTCTTGTACTTTAAAGTATAGGTATATATATATTGCACTTAGTTATGTTATACACTTTTTGCGAATGTTTATTTACTTTGTACAAAATTTTTAATTTAGTATACAATATACATTGTTAGTGTTTTATAAAGACATAACACTGTTGCTTACAACACAAACTTGCTTTTATGTGTGATAATTAATACGGATACGTTTAAGTGACAAAAGTATTAGACGGTAAGAAATTTTAAAACAAAAAAAAAAAAAACTTTTTTTTATTTAGTAAATATAATTAAAAAAAACTAACACCTGGTAACCTACTGGTAACGCGTACCAAACTCCCATTTTATATTTTTTATGTTACCGTACCGGTACCGGTACCAAGCTGGTAAGTTACCGGTACGGTAACCTGTACCAGCTACACCGCGGTACACACTTCTAACGATGTAGGTAAGGATTAACATGTTTTTGGTTTTTGTTAAAAAATGTTGGATAAAATATCAAAAAATTTTTAATCGTATATTTGCACATAGAAATATGCCGATACGAAAAAATGCAATTTTCTTTAACTCAGTGTATTGTATCAAAACATTTATTTCCCATTCACTTGAATCCTTGTCTACACCATCCACATAGAACCTTTTCGGAAAATCTGGTCAAGGTGCTTGGTAAATAACTCCTGGGGACAAGGCTTTGCAGTATACAATGGCACCATTATGAACGCATTATTTTTTACTCTCCACTATTATTGCAATAATGGCAATAATGGGTCTACGTTCAATCCTAGCCCAAAAGTCAAACATTTGTACTTTTAGTCCTTAATGTATATTTTCGGGATAAACATTTGTGGAAATAAAATTTTTATATGAAATACATACTACGGGCTTCGAATACATTAATTTAATATGCATAATTGCAAAAAAAATACCAAGAATGTATAGAAAGAAAGAATACAGGTGTTTTAATTTTACAAAAATAACTTTTAAGTCTTTTATTATACGTTAAGTCAGTGGCGTACCTAAGACGGGGGGGGGGGGGCTGGAAACAAATTTTGCGCCTGAATTTAAGTCAGGGGGGGGTCCTTTTTTGTGCTGAGATTTATTTGAAAATAAAATCTGAAATAAAAAAATAAAAAAATAAAAAATCTGAATTTTTTTTTCAAAATAATATATATTTTTCAGGTCATGAATCGTGTTTTGAACCCATATTTTTTTGAAAAACACTGACTATCCCTGGGCTGAAAAAATTCCTGGGTACGCAACTGCGTTAAGTTTGTTAGAGTTTTAATAAAAAGTTCAGGTCATAACCACTCTAATTTCAAAGGTTTCTTTCTACAAGGGGTGACTGAAGTATATAAAAAACACTTTATGGGCATAATAAATGTAATTAAGCAGTGAATCTTAACGTATTATTGGTTTCGCATTTCTTTATATATTTAATTTACATTTCCGACACTTTCTTATTATTTTACTATGTTTTCCGATGAATTTCACGAGCCCTTTATATATTACTGTGTAAATATATTATTTTAAAAATATACACCAATATTACTTTTTTTTCTTAAAGGTGTAATATTTTTGTATAATTTAAAATTTTTTCTGCTTTTTTTATGCCTAAAATCGTAATTTTTTATCATTTTCCTTATTTTATTATGTGGTAAAATATTGTAAAAATCTTCCCACCATTATTGCCATATTTTGTTTAGACATATATAGTAGATGGATTTATTTTTGTAAAGCCCTGCCTGGGGACACACCCCTACCTTACCCTTAACGGTTATTGGTTACCTTTATAATACAACTAAAAATAACTTTCTTGAGACAAAAGAATAAACGTAGAGATCCATTGTCGTATTTTTAGCCTCGATGAGGTCGTGACAATGCGCGTCCTAATAAAAACGGCCTTGGAGAGAAAGTTATGCAAGTCTTTTGGTTTCATGGAGGACTGCTACGAAGTTCCCTAAATTAAAACCTTCGGATAAGCTTTCGTAGTATTTTTTCTCTATGGTTAAGTTGTCGCCGAGCGTTCCTGCCATGTACGCTGGCTAGCGGCCAGATATCCGCAAAGGTGCAAATGATCAATATAAAGTGCAACTAGTCCTAATATTGGTCTGCCAGGCATATGCCACATTTTGAATGTAATAATAAGGCAAGTGCCTAAGTTATTGTATGATTAGGTAAATTGGAAACATAAGTCCTAATCCTCGTAAGAGCATTAGTCCCTGTGTAATATATACTTTTTTTACTTTTTTGACGGCACAGAATTTCTCACTACCCAGCTTCTTCAGGCGTAAAGGCTGCCTGTCAGAGTACTGTCACTTTGCGTATTTTTTGCCATTTAAGAGTTTTTATTATTGAAAGGGGAACATATACTAATCTGAAAACGGGTTGTTCAGTGGTTTAACACCAAATGTTAGTCATTTTACGACATATCTCTTTCTGGACTTAAAAGGCATAGGTCGTGTTCTTTTCTGATTATAAAAAGTTTTATAACACTTTTTTTCATAATCCAATTTTAATTTACCGTCTTCAAAAATATGTTTAAGAATATACATATGAATTTTATTTATAGTAAAAAGCTGTTTTAAGGTAGATGTGTTAATGCTTAGATTAAAAAACATTTTTAAATAATCAGATTTTAAAAAAACGAATTAAAATCCAAGTGTTTCAAATTAAAATGTAAAAACATTTTTTTTCCAAAAAAAAAATGTTTTTTAATCTGGAAAAAATTATTTGTTTAATTCGACATAAAAAAATGCATTTTTCTCGTAAAAAATTCTTATGATATTATTCTTTTATTTACCCTTTAATTGTGGGTAATTAAAAAATTTCTATTTAGGTGATTTAAATTCTATAAACAAAGAATGTTCTTTACAAAAGGAAAATTTAATTATGAAAAAAATATACTTAAGGTCCTAAAGCAAAAGAATTCAATTACGTAAATCTATAAGGATACTATTTACTTTCAAACAATAATAACATCTTTCATCTAGCAACCCAATGTGTAAATAAATATCAAATAATGGAATGGTGCAATGATCGTTCAGATTTTTATAATATTCATGATTTTATCTTTGTCTATGGTAAGCTTGCTCAAATAGGCGAAGCTGATATACTGCTAATATTTGCTCTTCGGAGATTGCAGGCATACGAGAATTTGTTTTTATTTTGTTTTCTGGATGTCACTTATGATTATGGTTGGATTTTTGAACCAGAACAATGTAAAAATATATTAATAAACATGAATAAAACATTTCAAAAAAGTAAAGTGCCTATAAATATACGTGTGATATTAAATTACAACCTTTTTTTGTTTGTTTATTCGGTCCATCGTAAAGTTATCAAGCTGTATTGCAAATCCCACATCAAATTACGTTTTAATTTTCAAAAAGACTAAGGGCGAATCTGTTTTGCCAATAAACTGTTTTTTTGTTTAAAAAAATGTTTTATCGCACTAACAGTTTATTTATCGAAAAACAGTTTATTGTTTATTGAAATCTGAAACACTAATTTAACAACTTTTTTAAAGAAAAAAACTCATTTAACTTAAACTGTTTTTTATATTTGGCCATTTTCCGAGGCAGTTCATTTAAACATCTTTGGACTTGTTTTTTATAATTAAATTCGTTTCCCCTGTTATAGATGGCTAACAATTATGATTTGACGAAGGATAGAACTAATGCACTTTTAAAGATTGTGCATAAATACAAGGATGTGATACAAAAAACGAAAAAACAAGTTTTTAATAAATAAAATCTAGTAGCAGGTAGCATAAGCAGTGAGGTTGTTGTTAGGAACAACTCTAAAGTAATGCAATAAGCTATAAAAAACAGATGTTTTTAAATAGTTCCGAAAAACCCGTTGCAACACTACACCCTTACCAAATAACGCTATGACAGAGTTCAGGGAGTATCATAAGTCAACGAACCAGGTCCTAGGGCATTCGTCGGCCTCAATGGATGATATATGTGTAAATCGTGTGGCCACCGGTGAATTTGCAATAAGGCCAGTTGAATTATTTAATGATACAATGAGCTGTAAAAAAGGGGCGCATGAACAGAAAGCAGATAAGATGGATCTACATGCAGCAAAAGGCATTAAAAAGAAAATGTAAAAATGATGAATCGAAGGACATTTTAGGGATATTAAAAAAAGAGACAAATAAGGCTGGCCGACTCAAAAAACTCTACCCAGGAATCATTGGGTTTGGGTAGAGTTTGAGTAGAGTATGGGTAGAGTTTTATTTTACAGAGTTACCCAGAGTATACCCATTTTACCCATCACCCTTTTCTTTTAAAAGTTTTTTACAATTTAGATTGGAGGGAACCCCAAAGAGGCTCGTTTTAAATATAAACAAGTCGTTTCTTTAGCTTCTGTTAATATTTATATTATAAGTGCCACTTAAATCGAAATAAAATGCAGATGAAACTGATATAACAATAAAATCGGCTAAATCACATAATATGTAATTTTAAACACAAATTAAACAATATATAAGGCCGTAAACTTTCGATTTAATAATAAAAAGTTGTAATGTTTTCTTTTATAACAAAAAAAAAGGCCAGCTTGGTTTTTCATGTAACGTGAGACAAACTTCTTTATCGACAAAATGGAAATAGAATTCTAATAAATCATCTAAAAAATCATTTTTGTAAAAAAGATATATTATAAATCTTGGCTTTACATTTAAAGAGCTCGCGAACAGCATGCCGTTCAGTAAATTATACTTTCTTTTATTTCTTACAATGTATTCCAAAATAAAATAAATTTTGTATAAAAACATGATATGTACGCAAAAAAAAAATACATTACAAAAAATCATTATATTTAAGAGATTCGTTGTTTAAGAATACATGATATACTGAATTAGATCATCCTTTTGTTCTTTAATATAATTTATCATCTTAGATTTTGTTTTCATAAGAAATATTACCATAGAGTACATATTGTGAACAGAAAGAGTTAAAAGCTGATGTAAGACGTAATCCATATACTCTTAAAGCAACATATCGGTTTAAGTAAAGTTAAGGCTCATATAGTTGGGGACGGTCTTGGCCTGTTAAGACTATACAGTTAAAAATATGTTATCATACGTGAAAAAGTCGAAAAATAAGTAAGTATATCAACTCGTCTTATGAAAATTTAAATATCCGTAACGTGCCTAAACAATCAACGAATAAATAGCATCAGACCAGACTAAATAAAACAAAAGAGGCGAGATAGTCGGGTTTAAATTTGTAGGTATTGTTTTAGATTAATCATAAATGAAGTTGAATATTTTTTTACATAATCTTCGCGCCTTATTTTTTTTCCATAGCTCTAATAAGGATAATCATATTTATCTATGCCCTAATTTAAACAAAGGGCTTAACATTAATATTACCAAATAATACTTTTTGCATGATTTTTACAAGTTTATTACTTAATTTACTTGATATTTACTACTTATATTTTTTTTATAAATTTTTACCCATTACTTAGAGTACCCATGAGTTGGTTTGGGTTTTTTAATTTTTAGTTTGGGTTGAGTTGAGTTTGTCAAAAATACTCTACTTTACCCAGAGTGCCCAGCCTTAGAGGCAAATAAGATAAGCGTGTTTTATTTGGAACGTGTGAACATTTTGAAGCAAATATATTTTGATGATGATTTATTTCTACAATATCTTGAAGTTCTCGCTGATGAGAATAATTCAAAGAAATTCTTTGTGTTATCGCATCAACAAAGAATAATGTTTCTGGAGAAAAAATCTGGTAAATAAAAAATTGATATATTTATTTTTATATGTTTGTAAAAAAAAGTAAATTATAATTCAAAATCAAAGTCAAACAAAAAAAATTCAATCCTGTCTATCTTGATTTGAAAAATATTTCCCATCAAAAAAAAAATATTTTTAGATCGTATACATAGCCAAATTATGACCTATTTCTGCATTCTTCTTTATATAAACAATTATATCATTTTTTAGTTTTCGCATTTTACTGCCATAGGCTGGCCTCTTCTAATTAGGAGAAATTCCTAATCTCCTAATTTAAGCATAATTAGGAAAAAATGGCATTTTATTTCATCTTTAATTATATAAACCAGAAGAAAATTTTAAATAAAGCTAAATCCTGGGCATTATCCTTACTTTAGTTATTTATTTTTTGATATACTGCAAGAAAATATAGTTATACAATACATATTTAACATCAGCATGTCGCTTCTATTTAGGGAATTAGATAAAATACTCCATTCTTGTCTTAATAAGCAAAGGAACCTGTTTTTTTTATAATTTATGAGAACTTTGTAAACACGATTATAAAAATAAATTCAGCAAGTTAAAATGTTCATCCTTTATTCAATACAAAAACAATATTAAATGGAATTTTTTACGCTACCTTTTTTTACCTGCTACAATAATAATTAAATATATGTATTACTTTTTTTAAGCAATATTTCTAATTAAAATACTTGAATAGAGATTTTTCGAAGAAACTGTTTCTATGCATTTAGATTACAAACATTTTTTATGTTGACGATGACAGAAAAATGTCTTTTTTTAAGGCAAAAGGGGCCTGAATATTCTTGATATACTCATATAACATTGACAGACATTTACAAGTATATACAGGCCTGGTTAAAACGTTATAGCTAAAAAATTTACTACTGAATTATTTCACCTGTATGTTTTTAAATTTTATTCTTAAAAGAATATTATATAACTAGTTTGTAAATTTCTTAAATGTACAATCTATTTTAAAAAAATTCATATTAGGCAATTTTTTACTTAAAATAATTATATTTTCTTTTAAATGCTTTATTTAAACTTCATGTAAATTATCAAAAAATGTGCGTATATTCTTATATTTTAAATATAAGTATAAGCAAAAAAACAGCTGTAAATTATGCATATATTGACACCATAAAAATTTATCTTCTGTTGTTTTACAACAGAAAAATAATTTGGTAAATAAAATACGCCGATTTTTTGTTTATTTTTATGAATTTTTCAATAATCTATTCAAAGGCGGACAATTATACGCACAAAAAAATCACAAAATCCGAAAAAAGCACAAAATATTTTACGCCTACTGAAAACCGTTATTTATTATAAAAAATAAGTGAAACTTAGTTTTGCCTCCCTCTTCTTTTATTATGGCATATTATTTGCATAAAGACGAGTTCCGGAATAACAAAACGCACAAAAATACAAAAGTGCAAAATAAAGATGGGGTATTACAATAAATAGCCCCATTTCTAACCCGAACCCTATAAACCTAATTATAACTCCAAAAAACTAAGTTTATACCACGTCGACTTACCGTAGTTTTTGGTAGATAGTATCCTATCCAAAAAGAAAATTTAAAATGTAAGAAATCATCAATTTAAGACCCAATTTTTAATGCAGATTTTATAAAGAGCTAACAAAGTACAATATTTTGTAACAAAAAAAAACAACCCAAATATTGGATATTATTCAATATTTTTGTAAAAAAACACTAGAAAATCGCTGTAGGGGGGTTATTTCTATCAATATCTACTTGAGATGCATCTAGAAATAATTAATGAAAATGTAGTATTTTATATTAATTAATGTTTTAATGCTATTCATGTTCTTAAAATTCACTTTATCTGCTATTTGATAATATCGTTTTCAATCCTACTCTTTAATTAGGGCAAATTTTTTTTCCAGCCAAAATAGAGGGGGAGCTAAACTACAGTTTTGCCAAAAATATGATTTTAATTTATAATTTTTTTGTTTTTTTCTGAATTTTGTGCTTTTTTTGTGTCCATAATTATCACCCTTCTCAAAAAATATGATTCCTTCCTTTCTAATTAGGATAAATCGTTCTTTTTAAAAAATTAATTTTAGGAGAATTAGGGGAAATTTTCACATTCAATTAATTAGAAAGACCTGCCTATAGGTGTAGGGTTGGAAACTTCTCTAGTTGCAAAATCAATAAAAAATAATGGAAGTTTACTGTGGTATATATCGGAAGTTAAACAATTTTTAGATTTTTTAAATTACTGTTTTTTAAATTTTATTTCTTATTAAAAAAATTATTTAAAAATTATTACGAATGTAATGCCCAACATTTAGTAAACTATATAGGTTTGGGTACCCCTTTAAGTTAGGTCATATAAAAAAAAAATATAGAATAAAATGAAGTTAATTATTGTCTTACTTTTTTTGCAGTTCCTACTGGGAAAAAAATAAGCCAAAAATGTTATCAAAATCAGTAGTAATAGTAAAAAGTATGCTCTAAATAAACATTTTTATTATTTAATAAATAAATCCCTTTGAAATTATTTTTTACACATAATGGCAAAACATAAAATATCCCATATTTAAATGTACTTAAAACAAGTTTTATTAATCTTGAAATCTGCCAAAATTTTCCAAGTTTTTAAAAAAATTCTTACATTACCGGTAAGACTTCCGGTCAGTTTTTATGTGTTTCGTGAGTTACCAACCCTACATAGGTACCATTTTATAGTCTTGCAATTTAGAAACTATTTTTTACAAGTATAAATGTACAAAACTTATATAAAAATCTATCCCTACTATTCAACTAAAGAAAATTTAAAACACACCAGATTAATCTATTTATATGCATATATTTGTATATTCGTATAAAAAATGTTGATAATAGCGTCTTCAAAGGCTTTCTTATAATTAGAATATTTTTATGCTAAAAAAATAAATTAACTAAAAAAATCCCTTGAAAACATTTTCAGTAATAGAAAAACTAAGAAAAAAACAATTAAAATTTTGTAAATGCTATAAAACACATAATAATTTGATTATGGATTCTTAAAGGGCTATTTATATTATTATATTATTTTCGAGCTAAGAAATTATTACTTACACGAAAAATTCGTTTTAAACGTGTTCAGTTAAAAACGTAATAACTTCAACAAGGACTCTTCTTTAGATGCAGTATTTTCTGTATTAATATGATTATGGCGTCTTAAAGACATTTTACATTATTATACTATAAAAAGGCTATAAAATATTTTACCTTGTGCAAAACCCTTTTTCATCCGTCATCAGTTACGTCAAAAATGCAACAATTGCATTGTATGTTAATGCTTATGTCTTCGTATTAATCTGATTATACCGTTTTAGAAAGCTTTTTATATTATTATATCGTTTTTAAGAAAAAAAAAAATGTATTTACCTAGCAAAATCCATAGAAAACATTTCACAATATTAAAAAATATTGTTTTTGACAAGACTTGTATTTTTATACATATATTATTTTTTTTTCGAAGGTTGATGGCGTCTTCTATGGTCTTTTATATTATTATATTATTTTTAAGCCAAATTTTTTTTTTACTAATAACTACCCAAAAAATACGTTTTAAGGTAAAGAACAAATTAAAAGTGAACAATACAACTGTATGTATTTGTATTTAATAATTTAAGCTGATTATTATGTCTTAAAGAACCTTTTATATTTTTATTTTATTTCAAGCTAAAAATTATATTTACCTAGCTAAAATTTCTAGAAATGTTTTATACTTGCTATAAAGATATGTACTCGACAATGATTTTGTTTAAAGCCATTGTTCAATTTTTTTATTTGATTATGGCGTCTTAAAGGGCATTTTATATTATTATACTGTAAATAAGCTACAAGGTATATTTCCCTTGTAAAAAACATTTCGCAACACTATCCGTCAAAGTAAAAATATAAAGAGACAATATCATTTTATGTATATGTATTTTTTTGCAATAATCTGATTATGGCGTTTTAAAGAGCTTTTTTTCTTTTTTTTTGTTTAAAAATGTAGTTTCGATGTAAAATCGCTAAAAGGCGTTCTATATTATTAGCAGAAATAGCCGTGACAAGAGATTTGTTTTTAGGTGCCTAAGTTGGTATTTAAAATGGTGATCATACCGTCTTAAAGGGCTTTTCTCATTTTATATTATTTTTAAGCTAAAAAAATATTTACCTAGCAAAAACACCTCAGTACGTTTTCAGTTATGAAAAATTGAAAACTCAACAATAGTACTTTTTGTATATGCGTTTTTCTAAGTATCAATTTGAAAGCGGGGTAAAGGTGCTTTTTTATTTTTTCTAGATAAAAAATATTTTTATTTGTAAAATATCTAGAAAAAGTTTTTGCTTATATAAAAAAATATGCACATAAACTTTTTGTTTTTATGCTATTTTTTATACCATTTAATTTTGGCGTGTTAAAGGGCTTTTTATATCTTGATTTTTATAAGCTAAAAAATATATTTATTGCAAAACCACTTGAAAACGTTTTCAGTTATGGAAAAATTACAAACTTGACAAGATCTTTTTGTCATATTATATTTACAAACAAAGGCGTCTTACAGTGCTTGTTTATTATTATTATATTTTACAGAAAAAATATATTCCCTAAAAAATCCCTAGTCAACTTTTTGTAATTATAAAAAAATAAAAAATTTTAAAATATCTTTTTTTCAATTCTTATATCATTTAAGTTATATGAAATTCGATCTTAAAGAGCTTTTTACATTTTAATATTTTTTTAAGCTAAAAGTATATTTACCAGGCAAGAAAATCCTTGAAAAAATATTCGTTATGAAAAAAAAGCTTTTCAAGCTCGAGGTAAAAATATGCTAGTTATCATATTTTACATGTCTTTTAAGGCGTACTAAAAGGATTTTTACTTTATTATAAAAATATTCAAGCTTAAATATATATTTACCTAAGGAAAAATTTTTATATAAACTTTTTAACAGTAAAATAAACGTATAATTCAACACAATATTCTTTTTTTTATTTGCTCATATTTTTTTAAAAAATGTTGAAAATGGCGTCATAAAAGAAATTTTATATTATTTATGAAACTTATACTTAAAAGTATATTTGGCCAGCTGAAATTTAAAAAAAAAACGTTTTCAATATAATAAAAAAAAGCAAACTGACGAGATCTTGTATTTAAAAGCCTATTTTAAAAAACTAATCATAATGGCGTCGTAAAACGCTTTTTATTTTTTTAAGCTAAAGTTTTGATCATCGTATAAAAACCCTAAGAAGTCATCTAACGTAAAAAAAGGGCCTACAGTGCACTTTATTAATATTCTAATATTGTTTAATTAATCTGATTTTGGCGTTTTAAAGAAATTTTTTTAGAAATGTTTTATTTATAAGTTAGAAAATATATTTACCTAGCAAAAATCCCTAGAAAACGTTTTCGATTAAACAAAAATAACAACCTGACAAGATTTTGTATTAATATGTTTTTAGCGTATTTAAAAATGTTCAAAATAGTTTCTTAGAGGGCTTTTATAGATTTTTTTATTAATCTGTAAAAAATAATTTAACAAGCAAAAAATCTCTGAAAACGATTTTTTGTACAAAAAGCAAGATTTTGGGTCGATGTTATTATATTAATTCTATTACTCGTATAGTAATGTTACTAATGGCGCCTTAAAAAGCCTTTTATTGTAGTAAAAAATTTAGGGCTGCAAAATATATTTACCTTAAAAAAAATTCCTTAGAGACTTCTTTTTAAATAAAAACAAGAGAATTCAAAATAAAAGATAAACGTTTTTATTTTTTATATCCCTGTTTAAAATGTTGATGATGGCGTCGCAAAAGGCTTTGGATTTTATTATACAATTTTGCAGCTTAAAAATATATTTGCCTAGCCGTAAATCTAAAAAAAAAACGTTTTCAATTAAAAAAATTAAGAACTTGACAAAATTCTTGTATTTAAATGCACATATCACTATAAAAAACTCTGATAATGGCGTCTTAAAGGGCTTTTGCAATTATATTTATATCTGAAAGCTAAAAATGTATGTACCAAGCAAAAATTTTAAAAAAGAAATCTGCAAACGTAAAAAGATTTAAAATTAAAACAGATCTATATATTAATTTGTTTTTCCATTTACTATTTTGATTATTGTTAGTCCAAGCTGCTTATAAATATTTTATTTTTACGATAATCAATATATTTACCTAGCAATATATCTTAGAAAACACTCTAAATTTAATTAATGTAAAAATATGAACAAAATCGGCTTATTAGTTTCTCTTATTTACTATAAAACGTTCGATCGCATTTCTTTATAGGATATTATAAATTGTTTATCTACTAGCTATGTTATAAGATAAACAAGATTTTTCGTAATGCCTTTTTAGTTATAAATTTTGCGAAAAATTACCAGGGTATGTAATTTCTTTCTTTAAATTTGTACACGGGGAATTTCATACCCGGAAAATAAGATGCCAATATATGTACCATAAATCCGTTTCCCAGATTATTGGAATTCCGTATATAAGGATTCTCGAAAAGTTGATATTTTGGGCATTTGAATTCCGGATATATGAATTTTTGGATATTTGGAATGGAGGATATTTGGAAATTCGGATATTTGATACTCCGGATATTTGGAATTCTGGCATTTTGTCATTGCCGGTATTTTTGTTTTTAAAAAAGAAAAGTAAACCAGTATCAATAATATAATAGATTTTAGAAAAGACAAACAAACAAACAATCATTTTATTTTTTTGGGTTAAATTCTTAAATGCCCCTATTTTCCTATTAAAATTCTTTAATGCTCCTTTTTTTTCTACTTAATTCTTTAATACCCCTATTTTACATGAGTGATGATTTGGATGAAATAATATTAGAAGAGGAAGCAAATACTCCTGGCAGCAACAAGGAAGTTGCGAAAGAAAATGCGGGGAAATAATACTAACATAATGATAGAAGAATAAATGAGGTGCAACTTAGAAACCCAAGCCACAAAATATATAAGAAGTAAAAAAAGAAAAGGAAGAAGTTAAATTTAGATTCATGAAAGCCTCTAACCAACACCTAACCAATAGAATGGAATGT
>JAQFYM010003874.1:0-17167 GCA_034694785.1 Agrenia bidenticulata | reverse complement strand
AAGTGGACAACTAAAATAACATTTCATGTAATATACATAGCAATATATAATAGTTTTTGTTTATTTAGTAAATTTGGTGGGGAGGACAAGAATATGTCATTTTAAAATTTTCTTATCGACGTGATGTCTAATCTTGCTCCTTCCATGTCTAATGCTGACAAAAAAAGTCGGCTTTGAAAGTAATGAAATGCATCCTGTTCAGGCTTTGAACAAAAATACATTTGAGGATGAAATATGTCAAATACCTGCTATAAAATTCATCCACTTCCCTGTTAAGGGTACAACCCAGAAAAGATGCGTAGTATGCCAAGGCAATAATCAAAGATCCGATGTATTTTCGAAATGTGGCAAATGTAATTTTGCCTTATGCGTTCATGAATGTTGTGAAAAATATGACCATATAAATTATCAACAAGACTATTCTTTTCATTTTACTACTAATATTATTAGTATATTTATTTCCATGTTAAAATTTCCATCCAAACCAAATTAGGGGTATGCGGAAAATGCATGAAAAATGCGAAAGGGTTAATGACAGAAAAATACTTTTTACTTAGATAATTTAAGAGGCCAAAACGATAAAGGATACATACATATTAATTTTGTTTTTTACTAGCAAATACAACTTCTCTGATCAGACCACTGGATCAGGTATTAATTTATAATTTTAAAGTGTTCTATACAAAAAACTTTGTGTCAAATATTAAGCAATTTAAAAATAAGGTGCTATAAGTTATTGCATGTGGATCGGATTTGTGGGATGCCGTGCAGTCTTGTGGTTTCGCATATTAAAAAAATAAAGTGAAACAATTAAAAACGCTATAAAGTAATGTTTAACAATATAGATCTGAAACGGAAAAGATAGTTTGTGATAAGAAAAAAGAGGTCAAGAACTTTTATAATACTTGTAAACATATTCGCTATTTTGCAAAAAGATCAAGTAAGTGATATTCAATCCTAACAAGAATATATAAAGGTTGAATAAAATGCCTATTTAAGTTGAAAAAAAACATGTCAAATTATAAATAATAATTTGTAAGTAGCAAAAAAAGAAAATGTGATACTGGAAAAGGCTAAACAAAAAAAAATTACAAATATATTGATAACTTACAAGACTTAAAAATCCAAGTTATGAATATCGTCCCCGAAATGAGAATGAAACTATAATTATTTTAAGATTAAGTAAACTAGTTAATTTAGAAAAGGAATAAAATTATCAACGCATAAAATAATTAATTTTAATACATATGACTTTTTTTGTGAATTTTCTCGTTTTTTTATTATTGCTATTCTAAAATTATATTTTATTTATCGGTGAACTATTTTTCGCTCTTTTTCTCCCCGAATTTATTTTTTTTACCTTTCTTCTTTCATCTTGGTTTATCTTATTTTTAATCTCAAGGCAAAACTCAAATTCTTAAAATATTTACATTTTATGTTATACGCTCTTTATATTAAAATCTTAAAAAGGTTATCGTCAATTTTTCACACAGTTCGGTCATTTGAAATCTGCTTCTATTTTCCCTTCTAAGATAGCTATGTTTTGTTTGGCCAAAAGATCCGTATTTATACGTCATGCTATTCTTGCCACACTAGAACTAAATCATTATGCAATTTTTAACGTTCATCTTTTTCATTAATTTGCATTCCCTCTGATTCGTCTATTTCTGTCCAAAGAGTTTGATTATAGTGAAAATAAAGGGTACTAAAATGTGAATATAACAGAGATTCGAATGTTGCATTGCATATGCGTAAACAGGTATAAGTACACTTTAAAAATCTTTAAAATTAAGTTTTAGTGTACGAATTTTTTTTTCAAACCAATGTTATTTGTGGGCTCGTACCTAAAATTTTTTTATAACAAATAGAAAGCATTAAAAAAAGATTTTGACAAGCTTTTTCAAGGATGTTTGCATTTGATTTACCGCAAAAAACAAGCAAACCTACATTTTAATTTCCCAAAAAAACGAATGCAGCCATAAAATACCAAAAAACAAACTACTTAAGGTGCATTTAAGTATATTTAAAGACCTTTTAGTTGTCTATTTATAATATATATATCTTATATTGAGTTTATTTCTAATCGCAAATATTAGGTAAAGAATTTCTTCTTTTTATGGTAGATTTTTATAACAAATTATTGATAGTTTCAAATATATTCGAAAATTAAGCAAAAAAACGCAAAATAAAATGATAAATTTATACTTCGCCATGATAAGTTTTATTTTATATAATGTCAAAAGTTGATGATACACAAAGATTATAATGATAATATAGGTTTATATATATTTTTAACGGGCTTTTTATCGTACGATTACATTGAAATTTACTTGCGCAAAATACATTTTTTAGTACTCTTTAACAAAAAGAAAAAAATGTAGGTTTAAGAGTTAAGATTTTCCTTTGTGACTTAGTAGAGCAAGTAATATTTTTACATTTCAAGACATAAGTTTTTCAAGAAAAAAATTGTTTTTAAAAAATATGATGCGTAAAATAAAAGACACAAAAAGATGATTTCTTAATAAAAAATCGTATCTTACTACTTTTTATTTTTTTGTTCTATCAGTTACACTAAAAAACGTTTTTTTTTTGTTTAAAAGATTGTAACGGTAATTTGTAAAGTTGTTAACAAAACCTAAAAAAAAACTATATGACCATATCATTGTGTAACAAATATAGCCTAAAATGCGTAAACCCTGTAATTAAAAAACTGTTTCAATGTTTTGGCGCTATAAGATAAGCAACTTTGAAGCATCCGGATATTTAACATAAAAAACATACGCTCTAAGAATATCAAACAACAAAATCTCCATATTTTACGCAAGTAATTTATTTTATTTTTTAGCCCCAAAAACAGAAACAAAAATCATATAATAAACAGAAAACTTTTCTACAATTTTGATTTGTACATATATAGCATTAAGACATTTTGTAAAGTCTAGTTATGAATAATTCTTATATTAAGTCTAAGAACTACATTTATTTCACTTATTCTTCTTATTTTTTTCTATAGAACACAATAAACACTGTTAGGGTGTAAACTTAAAAAGATGAAATGGCTGTGATTTTGTTAGTAGAAAAGAACTTTTTAAAGTGCATTACCGAAAGTAAAAAGGTTTTTTTGTATATAGGGTATGGTTTGCAATATTTTTTTGTGTTTTTTCTGCACCGATACTCATCTTCGTATGTTTTTTTGCGCTGTAAAATGCGAAGTTTTTTACAGAGATATTTTTTGATTAACAAAGCATGATAACAATCTGCAAAATTTCCTGAATGTAAAAATAAAAATAAGTTTACAAATTTAAACAAATGGGTTTAAAACCCTACCTTTACCAAAAAAAATAGATCTTTTTAAGTCAAAGAATTATAGTCATGCATTTCCATCAGGGGTATCGATATTTTTATTTTCAAAACAATATTTTTTTGTTTTGTTCTAACAATATGATCATTTTTAAAGTAGTCTACTAGGGCATAATAAAATCTGCAGAAACTTCAAGTATAAAAATCCAGGAATCTTGTAAAAAGTACAGAAAATGTTTTTTGCCTCTAAGTGACAAAAAATCTTTTACTTTGTTCGTGCACTGTGTATGATACAGTTGTAAACTTTTTATCGCATTAGAAGAAGCTGGTTTGTGCAGAATAGCAAAAAAATAGGAATAATATTACAAGACAGTAAACTATTTGGAGTACAAAGACCCACAATACGTATTATTTTTTAGTTTGTTCTGATATTAAAATTACGAACATATATAGATAGCAAAGGAACGATCGTTTAGAAAACAGTTGTTTTACAAATCCTGGTATGATCTAGTAGTGTTTTTGATTCTTTTGACCATGGCTATATTTGCAGGGGCCTAGATGCGCTGCGCTAACATGGTTAAAGAATAAAAATATCAAAAATACATTACAATGATCTTTAAATATGCAAAAAAGTATTTTTTAGATAATATTTGCTTTTTTTCAACATTTTTGTATTTAATTTGTAAATTAAAAAAAATAAATTAAATAAAAATTAGTTTTTAATTGACGGGAATGTAATATGTAGTTAATTTTGCGTAATACAAGTGCATGTATTCTCATACACGTTTACTGTATAAAAGCACACCATAATCTTGTGTTTTGTATTACATATTATTTGCACTCGGTTACCGTCACTTTTTTTATTTATATACAAAAGTATAGTAATAGTTGCCTAGTTTTTTGCAATTTCGCAATATAAATAAGCGGTCAGTGGTGTGCCAGAATTTTTGCGCCGAGAGGTAGTCAGTGTTTTATCAAAATTTCGGCTTTAAAACATAATTTATGGATGTTTATACATTATTAGTTTCTTTTGAAAAAATATATATTAAAACTATTATAGATAGATTTACAAAATCAAAAAAATCATAGCACAAAAAAAGACCCCCCTCTAATTCAGGCATATAAACGTTTAGATGGGGTGTAGACCCCCCTACCCCCTATTTTAGGCATGCGCCTGATATGCGTAAATGCATCTTTTTTCGTATAAATTAGTCTTCGTTTAGACGGAAATGTTGTATTTGTGTTTTTTGTTATAAATTTTTTCCGTGAAAAAAAACACTTACTATTTATATGCAACGGATATTAAGTTGTTTAGAAAATTATATCTTTTACCGATATTTTTTTATTTTTAACACACATGTTTGTATCAGTTATTCAAAATATAAAAAGAACACGTGCAGAACATATATTTATTTTATTGAAAAGCTTTAAGCTAGATTACAAAAATTGTGAACCGGAAAATACCCAGGTGATTTATGTTACGTTAAGCAATTACAAAAACAAAATTGTTGCAAAAGAACGTTAGGTAGTTATCGCACAAATTTTATGGTTTGTATGATTCGATAATTGCAGAAATATTTTTCTTGAAGTTATTAACCGTAATTTTTTATATAAAATTCTTATTTAAAATGTCTTTTATATGCTAATAAAAAAATTGATCATTACAAAGAGATGCCTAGGTAAATCCTGTGATCTTGCAATTCGTAAAAAGCTTTATAATGTAGCTTCATTTAGAGTATTAGAATATTTCAAATTGTGCGATAGTCTTTGCGCTTTAAAATCATCTAATTATCGTAATAAATTGAACAGAAAACGGTAAAAACGAGTATAAACTATAATTTGTGCTCTTTTTAGGCAGGTAAAAACACAGACTACCTCTCGTAAACAGCAATTATTTTAGGTAAGTAGGTCTTATCCTTTATTTTATAAACAAAAAAACCTGTATATGGCTACTTAAAAAAGTTGAATTTTAAATATACTATATGCCATGGTTTTACATTATGTTAAGACCTTGTAAAAATGCATAAAAAAAAAGAAATGTGCATTAAATTACAAAGTCTGTATTCTAATATTGGTAGGTTAATTAGGCAGAAATTCATGTCTCAACTACTAGTCAAGTCTCATTTTTTCATGTAGACAAGATTTAATTAATTTACATGAAATTATCAGGATTTTTTTGCTGTTTTTTTCTGTGCCCCGATAAATGCAATAAATCGTTTTATTGCCTCTCTATGGTCAAGTAATCAATATTGGATAAAAAAATTATATTCGCATATCTATACACAAACCATAAAAAAACAGACAATTATTCATAGTAATGAAGATGTGCTTATTTTAGGCATCAAATATATCAGAAACTGTCCAACATAGCTTTTTGAAATTCAATAATAAAAATAATAAAAAAAGCAACGCGAAAAATCAACAAGTAAAGTTATACTCTATAAAAGTATAAAAATTATTTGCTCTAATTATGCTCAAATAATTGCATTGAATTACAGTGGTTTGCATATAGCACTAAAAGCTGTATGTATCAATAGTAAGCCGTCGTTTTAAAACGGATAGTATCTATATAATTTACTATTACTTTCACTTAAACTTGTAAACAAAGGAGTAGCATCACTCTAAAAAATACGCAACTATCATGATCGTTAAACTACAGACACTTTAATGCATTTAGCATACTATTTCGTCAAAGCCGTATGCAGGAATTTTAGAAGGAGGGGTAGTCTGTATATTTTTGAAAAACGCTTAAAAATACAATTTTCTAATATAAATATGCCATTCTTGTTATTGCTGTAAAAAAAGCGGTTTTTATTCTATTAGATCAATTTTTATTTACATAATAATGACAGTACCAAGAAAGACCCCCTTTAAATTTAGGAGCAAAGATTTTTGAAAGGGGGGTTTGCCCCCCACCCCCTGACTACGCCTCTGTATCTCATGCCTTGCTTTTCTTTTGCAAACTCATTTGCTGATTTTTACATAGACAAATATATTATCAATAAAACATGTTTATAAAACTTTCAGGGCATATATCTATGATAGAATCAAGAAAAAAGGCAAGTATTTACAACTTCTGATAATTAATCACCATTTATCATATAGATTGAATAATATTTATAAGCTTTAATTGTCTGCAAACTATATATAATTATCTTTTAATTTACTAATACTTTTGATAAATACACTTAAAAGGGTCTACTAGGAACGTCTATAAAAGAAATACAAAAAAAAAAGAAGACAAACTTTACGTGACTGCTAAATACTAGCTAATAACTATTTTAACCACATTTTTTACAATCACGCTAAGATCTAACTATTCTGAGATAATTATGAAAAATAAAAAAGAACATGTTGCAAAGAGGGTAGTATACAATCACAACAAATTTTTTTAAACGAAAAAACAGGAATATATATAATCGACATAACCAAATATACGATGTCGTAAGTGTATCTAATCAGAAGTAAAAACATTTTAATTGTAAATGTTAAGTATAATTTAGACGCTATTATATGTATTGCAGCGAGTAAAAATAAAATAGCAAATAATATCAAAATTTTTTGTGACATTAGACGCATTAACAAATATTAAAATAAAAAGTTAAGCAATATGAAAAATAAAAACTTTATGTAATATATTGCCAATTAAATCCTGGTAGAATATGAAAAATAATGTGTCTTTAACGTCGGAATGACAAATATATTCGTCATGAAAAAAAATCTTAAGTAAATGCCTGTTAATACAAGACATAATAAATATACCAAAAATACTTTAGATCACAATAATATCAAACCCCACTTTTTATCTTTTGTCGCAAACTTTTTTAGTTGTTTTTTTCGAGTTTCATTTTTTCGAAAAAAATCAAAAAAATCGAAAAATTGTAAAAATCAAAATACATACACTTTAAAACTGTTTTACAGCATTTTTCGGTCATGACGAAAATACTCGTCATTATCCCGCCAGGAGTTAAAAGCCTGTCAAAAAAATGTTTTACGTTCAGAAAAAAAAAATAAGTAGTCCAAGAGTTTTTATGATGCAAATAAAAAAATTACAAAAAGTCGTAAATCACCGTCGATTAATTTAAAAAAGATAGAAAAAAGCAAACAGTTTTGGTGTATTTCGCATATGAAGAAATAAACTTTACTTTAAATTATGAAGGAAACCGCATGTCTAAAATTATAGCGGGCTTACTTTTTCTCCGTTAGGGATTCGTAAAAAATAATCCTATGTCCAAAATATATTATTATAAAATCTATAAGTTGGGTAATAATAAAGTAACAATATGTAATATAGCAAAAAAAAGTATTGTATTTGACATATTTTAAAAGAACACGATGATAAATGTTTAGAAGTTTGGCTTTCCATATATTGTAAAAAAATTGCTTTTTTTATCGGACCTTTTTTTGTATGCATAATAAATTGCTTTAGTAACCAGATAATAAAAATTTTTATATTTGTATAGAAAACTGCTTCATATTACTAAAAACAAATTAAAAACTTAAGGCTAGAAATTGATCGTATTCATACATGTTTGTTAAAAATATATTTTTTTTAGGCTTATTTTTTGATAAACATTGTATTATACTGAAATTAGATTTATACCAGGAAAAACTACGTATAATGTCATACCTTTGTATTTTAAATACTTTGTTGCGTAAAGCAGACACATTTAAACAAAAAAATAAATTTTCATAGTTTGCGTCGAGTAATAAACCCCAACACTAAGACACTTTTAAATACAAAAACCCATATTAACCCTGCCTACGTGTGTTTATCAGTGTTGTCTGTTGCATCATAAGCATTTAAATAAGAAAAAACAATTTTACTATATAATAAAAGACAAAAAAAATACTTTAATGAAGAAAAAATACTTTTGCAGCAAACCTATAACAAAAAAAAAGCATTCTGTACTTTAGGTACATATTTAATGCAGTATTCTATTTATATAAAACTTCTTATTAGTAAAACACATTTTATATCGTTTAGAGCACCACCTCTTAGCTTTCAAATTAATTTAGCGTAGATGCTTTCGTGTAGGTTTATAAAATTAGTATGATAAAATATATTTACTTTTACGATTTACATGATGAAATTTACTGCGCAAATACAGTAAAGAATAAATGTTAGCTTTCAGCATATGATTTGTCTGTCTTTTAGATTCTTTTAAAACGCTTTTGGTTATATTGGTAAAATGGAAAATTAAGTTGCAATTATTTGACATATGAGCTTACGCGCGATTTGATAATATTCTTGACATAACGACAGTAATTGTTTTACTTATATTTTTACCTGAAAGTGCAAAGGCATTGTTTTTTTTGTAAAATTTTTTTATGTAGATGCGTTGTTTAGTAAAAAAAAAGTATATTTCGAAGACATTTACATTTTTCTACAGTATAGAAATTTTATAGTAGAAAAAGAAGGAACTGTGTAAATATTATTGTTTTTATTTTGATTATTTTTTTGGCGAATTTATGTTTATTTTCGCAAAAAATATTTCATAGGTGACGATATTATTTTTTAGTAAAAACGCATATTTTTTTAGGGTTTAGAAAATTTTGTTGTAAAGATCATATCAAAATAAAAAAAAATATTATTTGTACGTAAAAACCTGATTATTTGTTAAAAAGTATAGTTTTTACTAAATATATATTAAAGTATACAGGAGTTGTTGTATTTTGGATGAAATATATTTTTAACGATGTACAATATACATTTCTTAACGAAAAATATCATTGTTATCACTAATATTTTTGCAATAAAAAAAATATATTTTTTGAATGTATAAGCATTTTATTATCTATTTACATTAAGATTTTTGCAGGAACCCTTAATCTTATTCTAGACGCTTTTCTTTTAACTGGTATAAATTACCATAGATAACATTTAGAAAACATATATAATCAGTAAAAATTTTTTTCTGTAAAGCCTATGATTTCTATCATCATTTGATGGATACTGGTAAAATCTTTGCTTTAAACTAGTTACATGTTTTTGTGCACTGGTTTTTTAGACTTTTAACTGTAACATTATTATTTGGGACCACCTATAAAACTCGTTTTACCATCGTTGTCGTATAATGCACAGGAAAATATGTTATTTATATGTGTTTGCTGGAATTCACAGCTCAAAATGGACTATTAAAGTTTGACTTGAATATATTACAATGTTTTTTGTTAGTCATTTTAATGAATCTTAAAAGATTCAGTCATTTATGCTGTCTTCAGGTATTACTACTGACAACTAAATGCATTTTAATTTATAAACGCATATTTTGTATCTTAACCGCATATTTTTCAGTATAAATGCATTCCTTAATAGATATTTAGATAGTAATTATGTTTATATAAAAAATAGTTACATGCTTCTAGCAACAAAACAATATAAATACATATGAAAGCTATACTTATTACATGTATGTATTCTAAGGAAAAAACGCTTAGGTACAATTTATGCATGGTTATTGTGCATATTTTTGTTATAAATGCATATTATCGTGGACCTGTGCGTTTTAGGTTCGCCCTAGTAGTAAAAAAAATTTTTTTTCATATGTATTTATATTTCAATATAATAACATGCAAGCATAATAATATTTACAAAATCCATTTTAGTATATTAATCTTCAAGAATCGCAAGATTTTTTGTTTGTTTAATGCCATATAAAAAGGCAACAAACTTGTTTATAGTTATGCGGATTGTCTTATTATCGCGTTAGTCAATATATAGTATTTTTTGTATATACTGTATCTGCATAATATACAAGAACCGAAGTCTTGTACTTTGTTTTATGACTAAAAAGGGTTTCTACAAATAAAAGACAATGGTTACGTCTAAATATGAAATAATAGATATGTTTATATTGTAGTTGTATATTTGATTAAAACAGCGTTGCAAAAAATTCTAGAGTTCAGCCAATAAATTACTTTTTTGTTTTTTATTCACTAAGCTTGTATGCGAGTCTTTGCCGGGTTTGATTATCTTGTTTTTATGTCTTAATTTAAAATATAATCTATGTTTTATTAAACTATCTCCCCATATACATTTTTTAATTTTTTTGCCTACAATGTTATTCATAACACTTTTTTATGTTGTTTCATAGTACTAAAACAACTTGCTTTACAAAAAGTTTACGTTTTAGTTGTCCAACAAAAATAAGAAGAGGCAGATTGACATTTAAACTTGTTTATTCAAACTAAAAAATCTATTATTTACATTTTAAATGTGTATTTTTGCCTGTTAGAGTAGCCCTCAGACGAAAACTGACACATATCCGGTTTGTATTAAACTTTGTCGTTAATCATACAGCATATTGCACAATATATTCGTATTCTCTGCAATTTTTTTAGTTGCAAAATTTCTCTACGGTTAGCAATGTAAAAATATTTATACGATTACCGTATTTCCCTTTGTCCAAGAAAACCCCTTTCCAAGCTCTTTTTAGCATAAAATACAAAAAAAAAATAATATTGATACAAGTTATATTTTTTTATACTATACATTATTTTTTTTTGCATATAAAAGTAGTTTAAAATATGATTTTTTAGGAAAGTTTTTTTTTGGGCTGTATTTTCGCATTAAAATAAAATTTCGTTTTATTAAAACGCTGTTGAAAAAATTTATTTGTAATTTTTTAAAGTTTAAAAAATATATGCTTTTCATATTCGAAAATTACATTATAAAGAAAAAAACATTTTAATTGCTTAGGAAAAGGGAAAGTGGTTGGTTACGCAGATTTTTTGAGTTGTAATGTATAAAAGACAAATCACTGTAACTAATGAATTAAAAATAACAAGAAAATCGTTATTTAATATAAAATGGAACTCATATACGAGTATGCGTAAATTTAAATAATACATCTGCGGTTCGTGGTATTTGTAACAGTAGAAAACACATCTAGAAACTCACGATAATCCTAAGTAAAAGTAAAGAAAAAAGGTGAACTTTATAAAAGTCATGTTTTCTACGAAAAGCTACTCAATACTTGGCAAGTCCTGTCAATTGGCACATAAAAAACACACCCGTTTGCAAAAAAAATTGTTTATTTAAAGCGTTATTAAAAGGCAAGAATAACCTTAAATGCTATAAAAAAATTTAAAAAATAAAGTTATATAGTAATGTGTGACCCAATACTTGTTTATGAAAAACTTATACAAAATTCCAAATTTTTATACTGATAAAGTATTGTGCAGTTATGTCCAAGTTTTTTTTATAGTTTAAAATTTTGCTTTTTCTCACTAAGGGCGTGTCTTGTTTACCCAAAAACGTGAATGCCCAAAAATACGGTTTTCTAAGTGTAGTTTTGTGCACGCCGGTGTACAATATGTTATTAAAGCTATGTGCTCAAAATTCATATTGATAAATATAATCAAACACGAATTATACCCAATTCATAAAATTTGTTATATTTATAAAGACGGGCGCAACCATAAACAATTATTTGCCGAACGAGACACGCCTTACATAAATTTACAAAAAAAAAACAAAAAACGTTATAATGCCTTGCCAATTTTTATCTGGTTTTAGTGTCACCTTGTTTTAATGTTTAATATCAACGGCTGCAAAAGATTTTAACCGATTATATTTGTCAAACCAATATTATTAAAACTAAAATATTTGTTTTAAAAGATGAGTTGTCTTTTTTTTGCACAATAAAATGTTTTTTTTTAAATTTTGCTTTGCATCGTTCATAAAGGACTTAATGCGACTAAAATGTCGAGTTGTAAACTATTGACGAATATTTTAATAACCCGGTAAATATAAAAACTGTTAGTTACTTTTCTACCCAGCCTGCATAATACTTTTGTTAATGATGATATATACTTTTTAAAAGACTAAAACGCCAAAAGTTAGCAGCAAATATATAACACTTTTATTACTCAATACATAAATACGCTGTAAAATGTCATTTAAATCCGATAAACCGCCTTACCCCAAGTTCAACTTACAAATATTAGATAAAAACTGTTTTTTTATTTTTTAGTTTTTTTGTAGCATTTCATGTATGCAAAATATATTACTTTTCCTTACGTAATTTACCCCGATTTTTATAAATAAATATTAGAGAACATAATAAATTATAATTATAATGTATTTATATACCTGCTTATGATCTAAACAGTTGTAGTGATTTTATTGTAAAAAAGTTTAAATTATATTACTTTACAGCTATTTAAAAATGTTATTGCAAACGGTTGACAAATACAGGTCTTCGCTGCTATTTCTTTATTCCAACTTTGATAATGAAGAAATTTTAAATTTATAAAAAATATTCCTCTATATAATAATGCATTTTTTATTTTGCTTAAAATATAAAAAAAGGACTGTAAATCTTCTAATTGTTTTTATATCTTACTGATATTCTTTGTCAATTTACTTTCTTTACATTGGCATAAACTTTTCCAATATAAAAAAACTAGTAAAAATTACAAAAGTAACAACAAAAAATCGTTCGTGTATACCTTTATTTCATTGGCGTTTTACCTAAAGATATCAAAAAAAACCATTTGTTTTTATAATTTTATTAAAAGCCTGGTCTAAATCTTTTTTTATATCCATAAACATTTGAAAAAATGAAATGCTTACGAATTTTTTCCAATTTAAAAAAAATATGTCGAATTGCAAATAAAAACAATGACGCATTGACAAATCCAAACAGTTTTATAAATAGTAAAGTCGGTTTTATTTCAGCTAAATTTACTAGATTTTTGTTCAAATGCAATCTGAAATATGATTTTTTTTTTAAAAATACTGGGTTTTTATTTTTTAGAGAACACAGTCTATTTATATGTGTTTACGTGTAATTGTTTGGCTTGTATCAAGGTTGCTACTGTTTAGTTTTATGTGAGAAACTGAAAGTTTTTATTTGCTTTGCATAATAATAAGTACATATATTTGTATAATAGTTATTATTTGCAATGCCTACAACACGGATATTTATTTTACTAAATAGAAATAAAAAGACGTGTTTAACACCGTTTATAAATAAAACACGTTAACAGTGATAAAGTTAATGTGTAATAAACAACACTGCTATATTTCAGTATGTAAAAAAGGTTTATTGTATATAATACGGCTGCAATCTGTGTATTTTGTTTGCAATATGTATAATTAAAATCGCATTTACTAAAATATGCAATTTACTTGCATGTATCGCGACAAATAAGCGCATGTCAACGTAAAGGCGTAGGTTTTATTGTACTTAATATGATTTCTTAGCTAGACAATACAAGTAATTATCGGCTGTCAAAAATATCAGTAAATTAATTTTGCATGGAATTGCAAACAAACAAAAACATTTTTATGAACTCGAAATATTATTAAATTTATGTTAATAACACAAGATTTTTTATCATATGGCAAGCTGGCTACATCTTAAGCCCTTTTGACACAAAATTTACAGATTTCTTAAACACGAATATGTGCTAAAGTAGAGAGACTGTTAGACCATGCCTTGTGTTATATAACCATCATTCGTCATAATGTTATTATAATATTATGTATTTTTTTTATTTTCTGTAATGAAGTACGATTACAAAAGTATAACTTAATATGTCATGCAATGTTTTTTTATATAAAATAAACAAATTAAAGCGACTTAGATTGTCTTGCGTACTACAAACTTATATACGTAAAGATTCCTTTATAGAAGTTTACAAAAAGGATACCTAAATGCAACACTGGGATAATTTAAAGGCTAATATTTTTCGTAGTTTTTGTTAGAATTTTATATGCAAAAAAAAGTAAAGTGTTAGTGATAGAAAAAAAAGCTACTTTTAAAAAACAAAACACGTATGCTACACCACCTTTCTGCAAAAAATATAAAAAAGCGCTTTTAATGGCAAATAAACATTCTAAATGCCCAAACAGCTGCGTTTTCACAAAAACGTAATATCAGATTTTATTTTAAATATAAAAAAACTGTTTTTATTTCTTATCTACATGTTAAAAATCCAGACATTGCAAAAAAACATTACAAACTCGAATTGGGCATACAGATTAAAAAATGCTCAATCCTGCATATATTCTGAGCAATAGTAAAATTGCCAGTTTGCCTATAATGTACAAATGTTTTTTTACTATATTTGGGGGAAGGTTAACATTTTTTTTATGACCAAATAAATGTTAACTTTACTTATGATGACTAAGATTACATTTGTTACTTCTTCTATACGCAAGGTGCACAGGGGCGGATTTTCATTTTAGGGGGCCCGGGGCACTTTTTTTTTCTGGGGCCCCCCTTTATATTGCAAAAATTTTTATTAGTAGTAGTCAATGATAAAACCTATTTTTTAGTTTTTTTTTAGCTGCGTATTTCATTTTCTGTAAGAGCTATATTAAATCTTCATAAAAAAATTAGTTGGTTTTTGGTGTATACACCCTCTGCCCCAAATTGTTTGTCACCTTATTTTTTTATTTAGCCATAATTTAAGGGGTAAAGTGGACAAGTAATTTGGGGCGAGGGGTGTATTCATTATATTTTATAAACGTAAAAATAAAAATTTTTATATGTATACATAGAATACGTAGTATATAAACGCAATGCACATTAATTGTAATTTAAACAACAATTACTTGCGAAAAAAATTAATTGTAAATACTACGTATAGAATTTGGTAAATAAATGCGATATGTTTAATATGTTTTTTAAGAAAACATATATCTTTTAACATCTATTGCAAAATTTTTGTCAGGCCTTATGATATTTTTACTTAAATGTAAGAAAAAGATGCCTTAAACAAGTTTTATCTTATTTCAGCAAACTAACTTTTAATAGACTTAAAAAAAATTGCAAAGCATAACCTTTTCTTAAAAAAAAAATAATAAAACACATGCATTTAGCTATTATTTTTAATGCTACATTTAGTAACATGCAAATACAAAACAAGCTTTGATTGACTTGCAATAAATTGTTGTTTTTAAGATATTTTTAGGATCGTTTGATAAAGTAACGAATATCATAAAAACAATACAAAATATTTATGTACGCAATGTTTTTTTGTACTATATGCTACCTACAGCAAAAAAAATTACAAATTAATGCCTGGTTATTATTTGTTTTTTAGGTTTCCAACTGTACAGGTTAAATCATAGACAAATAGTAAAGGTTAGGATTGCTGAACTTTTTTTAAATTTTAAAAGTATTTTGCATGGATCTGATTGAAAGAAGCTTGCAAATTTTTGTGTTTTGCAATAACAAACAAACACAATTTATCCATACCTTTTATATTCAGAACAGCAAACGACCAATTTTTATGTTTTATTGTGATAATATAGTTTCGGATGATAAAAAAGTAGGCTTTTATAGGTAAAATGCAATAAAAAAATATAGAAATGGTTGATGGATTATATACTAAATGCGTACAATTTATGAAAGTGTACTTAACGACGTCTACAAAATTGTCGCATTATGAAAAAAGTAAAAAGGTTTAAATATAGCACGTAAAATTCATAATAAAATTCAAATAAAATATTAAACAAATAAACTGCATGTTTATTATAGTATATTTCTTATGCGTTTTTTTTATTTATTTTTATGAACATGGTTTGTATGTTTTTTTTTTACAAAAAAAAGCCTAAAATAAATATTTTTGGGGGGCCCTGATGCCCGTGCACCCAGTGCCCCCCCCCTTAAATCCGCCCCTGCCTCTACCCCCTTTATAAGATGCAAGTCGCATTGCCATTTCTTTCAAAAACCACGTTTATGTAGAAGATAGGAGTAAATATATAAACCCGGAATATGGTTGTGTAGCAAAAGTTAATAATCTCTTAAAAACCAAAATGGCTTATCAAGTTTATTTAAGCGATAAACCATATAGACGGATTAAGGATGCAAGAAAAGCATTTAAAGTAAAAATGTGGCGGCAGGTTAGTACAGAGAAACTAAGAACGAAAATCTGTAAAGTTTCTTTTGGATCCTCTAGGCCAAATTTAGAAATAAAACTTACTGTGAAAAAACTATTGCAATTTTTTTTACACATAAAATTGCGTTTTTAAGGAAAATAAATTTCCATTGATATATAAGGTATCTAAGATAAGCATTTTGTCATTTTCTTCATTGGATAAATATAATAAAAATTTTCAATGATTTTTTTTTTTTGGGAAAAATAGAATAAACACACCCTAAACAAGATTTTACTATAAAACAACAAGCTACGCAAAAAAGTTTGCTTTACAACAGAACTGGGTTGAAAGTGATTCAATAAGGATTTGGACCGAGAAACATCAAAATCTATAGATCGGCCGAAATTTACTTTGCTGTTAAATCACAAAAACTTGGAATATACACGTTTTCTGTACATAAGTCTTTATAGCAAGAACTAATACACCGCTTAAAGAAAACATGACAAATATACAATTAAACAATATATGAAATAATAAGACATGAAGCGGCATAATGAAATAAAAACAGCTATATTTTTTCGAGCTTATTACTCAAAAAGAAAACAAAAAAAACCGTCATCGAAAATTTATATTGAAAAAACAGCAAAAAGGTATTTTGCATGTATTCGTAGAATTGCAGCTACTGGGTAACAACTTGAATTGTGTTTATTTGCAAAAAGAAAGACAAAATTAAGTACTAATAAGCCGAATAAATAATACGCATTTAAACCCATCGCAAATACAAAAAGATAACAGCGATGTAATGATAAAATCGGTATATTTTTGTTAGGAAACAAACGATTATGATTTGTTTATAATGGCGCATTTTCAGTACATTTTATGCAGCGTAATGTACAGATTATAGCGCAAAATATGCCTATAAAAATTTATAAAAAAAATACATAAAAATAAGTTACTCTAACCGAACCAAAAAACAATGAAAATTAATATTGTTCTATTTTTACTATATTAACAAGGTATAACATAATT
>JAQFYM010003873.1:0-17168 GCA_034694785.1 Agrenia bidenticulata | reverse complement strand
AGTTTTTCCTCTTGCTAATTTTCATGCTTTAACGGCGCAAAATCTTACAAACGATTTGCGAGATTTCTTATAAAGCGGTGGTAAGAAAGTTTGCCGTAAAAATATACTAGTTTTACTGCTTAATACAAGCGCTTTTTTAGCATTAAAGATAAACGCGTATATTGTTATATTACTCAAGATTATACTTAGCGGGTTAACATTTTTTTAAAACGTTTTATAACGTTATTTTAAAAAAAAAGTCTACCGATACGTTATTGTGGTTTGGCCATCCTATATTTTTGCACCATAATTATAGTTTTAACATAGCATTGTTTGTAAGCTGGAGCTTTTATTGACGGGTAAATTTTACAGATGGAAAAAACACAATTGCTCGTGCTTTTGTCAACTAGAGCCCCTTTAACCGGTACTTATTCTGACGCTTTTTAGAAAAGTTGTTTTTTAAAAGAAATATAATTATGTGTAAATGTTAAACATAGGCCGTAAAAAAAAAAAAAATCTTTTATGATCAGCAAAGTGTACTGTTCGTATGCATTTAAATTTTAAAATTGTTTTACTGTCATATTTTTGACAGATAATACAGATAATATAAAAAATGCGTAAAATATGTATTTATATTACAATAAAGATTTTTTTCGCTATTATGCGTAAAAAATTAAACTATGTAAAAGATTTATAGATGCGGTTTGAGATGATATTATCAAACAGTATGCAACTATGTACAAAAAGTTACGAGATAAACAAAAACATATTTTTTACCGGTAAAACAAAAGAACATCGTATTTGGCTTACTTAAAACTACGGCTTTAGAAATTGGAAGATTCTATTGGCCGAATCTACAAAAATACGTTTGACTACATATATGATTTTAAACATAATTTACTTTTCTAGAGACGTAAATTTTGCATTATTAACATACAATAAACATATTTTTTTTCTTTTTTTGATACAAGTTTCGGTAAAACATAATTTAATTCTATTATCCAGATAAATCCTGTATTGATGACAACCAAATTGTAGCAGTTTCTACTAATAAAGACCTTAGGGAATATCCTAAGTTGGCAAATTCTCTTTTTTTATAAAAATGTGGGTTCTCGCTATAACCTATCCAAGATTTAGTATTAGTCTTGTAATAGTCAATTCTATTTCACCATGGCAAATTTAAAGAAAAAATATGGAGAATCCAGAGAATGTAAAATACTAAATTTTATATCTACTGACTAAAGGAAATAACTTTAATTTTTCGATTTCTTTTATATGTGTTTAGTAATTACTATATTTTTTAAAAAATAGATTCTGTCAATTTTTATACCCCTACTCATACCAAATCATGATTAATCGGGGTTTTGATTAAGTGGAGAAATTTCAAAATTTTTGGTGCTACGGTAACGGATAATAAAGGTTCTACTGTATGTATAACCAGTGGTGCTTTTCAGGGGGGCTATGGGAGGGGACGTGAGGCTGAGCCTCCCTGCAAATTATATTCATAGACTATTTTGTAATTCTAAGTAAACCAAATATTCAAAAAAAATATTTTTTTATGAGCATTTCCTGAAAAAAAAATTTAAAAAGCACCACTGTGTAAAACATAAAAAAATACTAAGTTACGTCATAAATTAGTATAAAATTATAAGTTTGAAAAAACGATTATTTAAGTTACAACAAAATACGAAATTAGATTTTTTTCGATTGCAGCGATTATAAATTCTTATATATTTTTTGGTATTTGTTTTTTTATTTTTAAGTTAAAACCGACAAAAGCATAGGCTATAAATCTTGGCAGCATTAAAAGTAAATTGAGTTGTGTAATATACATTGCCAAAATAGGCTAGGTGTTTTTATATAAATAATCTAGCCTCTTTATTTAACAAAGTTTTTGACTACAAATATGTATTGCCAATTTATTTTTTGTTTTAAAATTAGATCTATAGATATACGTTCTGTGTTTTGATTGCAATTTGCCTCGTATTATTTCTCACTATGTTGCCCAAATTTTTAATCCAGCTATGTTTGCAGATGTTATACAATATGCAGTTATCTTAGAACAGACGTAAGGGTAAAAAATAGGGTGGTTCATACTAGGTTTAATACGTAATATCGATGCGCGCCAATTTTGTTACCCGTGTCAAAACAGTTTTACTAAGGACATTAGAGTTCATACAAAAAATCAGAATGCAATGGACCAAAATATAAAACAAATAGATAATATTTAGTTTGAAAAAACATTTTCTCAAAATACAGAATAAAACGTTTAACTTACGTGGTAAGGAATGTATTTCTATATTACAAAAAAAATAGCCGTATTTTGTATTTATCAGTTTTACCCCATATACATTTTTACCTGTTGTTAAAATATATTATTGCCGCATTGTTACATTTTTATGCGTAAATCAAAACACAGTAACCGTTTTAGCATTTCAATGTGCTGTGCGTGAACCAAATATTTTTATTACATGTATATTTTTGTTGCTAGATACAGCAAAAATAACGTTACATTTCTTTAAGGTAACGTTATCTTAAGTAACGTTATAACGTAACGTTGTGAAAAAGACACTTTTTTGCCACCCTTAGATTTTACAGCTCTTGTTTAAATCATCAAACTTTACATTAGCCAAAATTACAAAGAAAGAATGAATTTTTTGTGTTTCATAAAAACCTGCATGGATATGTGTTTTTTTTGGAATTTAAGCAAAGAAAGTATTATGCGCCTTATTATAATTATATCTAAGATGCGTAACTATAAAATTTTTGTACTAGTGCAAGCAGTGATTAATTTATTTTCTTAAACTAAAAACATCTTTCTTTGCAATATGCACTTTTTGACAATAAAAAATGTTTTTTATTTTTTGTTTATTTTTTTCTTAAATAATCACCTTAATAATAAAGAATACTCGTGTATTGTAGATAAAGTTCAGCCATAAAATTAACAATTAAAAAAACCAAAAATACGAGTTTATTGCAAGTCTTTCTGATATTGCTTTTTATTTTTTTGGGTGTAGTTTCTAACTCAAAATGGGTATAGTATGCTTCTTAAAGGTTTATTCTAGTAAAAAATATACTTTAAGTCCACTTTTCAACTTTGTACGACGGTGTGAGCTGAAAAACATAGTAGGCGCACAAGAATTTATTTGGCTCCAAACATTTTAAAATGCTCAAAATCTAAAAAAATTGATTGTAAAAAAGTAAGAATGAAAAGCCAAAAAGCTTTTTAATGTAATAAACAGTGGCGTAGCCAGGAATTATTTTATTATGGGGCGAACAAAAATAATTAAGCTAAAGCGAAAAAAAAATATTTTTTTCTATTCTTTAAAAAAAATTTTTACAAATTTGAAAAAATACAAATTTCTTGAAAATATTTTTTTCGAGTATTTTGTTGCCCCAAATACAGATCGACCCCCCTTTAATTTAGGCATCACTTTTTTTTCTAGGGGGGGGGGCAAAGCCCCACCCCCCTGCCCCTCTATAGCTACGACACTGGTATCAAACTATACCTTTTTGTTCTTGCAACAATTTTACTAGCATGAATTGTTTTCATTAGGTATTTTTTACATGCAAAAACAATACCAGGTAAAAAATGCAACGAGAATTTGTGTATACTGTATCATATTGTTAATTTAAAATGCATATATATACTTATAACCTGTATATCAAATGTCAAAGATGCTATAGAACATTTTATGACCTAATTTAATAACATATTAAATGTAAATATACTAAATACTTGGTAATAATCTAATGTAAGTAGTTTTTATGTCTATTTGAATAGTTTTTGAACTTACATATAATGTTTTAAATCTTTTTTTTAGTCAAATGCGCTTGCTTCTTATGTCTTAAATTTTATTGCTTTTTTGTCTTTATTTTACTTTCTTTGTGTGGTTTGCTATTGAAATAAGAAGATACTATTAGTGCAGAGTATCACAAAAATTATTTACAAATAGTTTTTGTAAGGATTGCAATTACTGATTTTCCTTTTTTTCAAAAAATATTTATTTCATATGCACTTTTTAAAATAGCAATTTTTATAATTGCTTACTTGATAAATAAATATTTGATATAAATAGTCAGAAAATAGTAATACAAATGTATTTTATGCACATCTTTGATTATCGATTACGCAATTAGTAGTAATTCTACTGAACTTCACACAATTGAAGCCTATAATGTCACAATACAAACAATTAAAGCACAAAAAAAAAAGATATCGTTTATATATTTCTTGTAGTTTAAAATTATCAAGGATAAATTATATATCAATAAAAAACACTTATACAGTGTTTAATTTTGGTTACCTGCTATGATATAAAAAATTTATGACTTTTTGCATGCAAAACATCCTAAAATTAGCTTTTAATATTAAACTGTATCTTTTAGTCATTTAACAAACAAAATATAATTTTACTGTTTTATGCTTTTTCATTTGACATAAAAAATCAATACATATGTAATTTAAAGGAAATCTTATAGAGAGCCTACTTAATACACTTACAATGGCAAATGTCTAGATTAAATAGTTATAAAAAATTCATTTTGCTACTTTATTCAGCAAATAATGTTAGTTTATTTTAAGATGATTTTTGTACAAGACCTCTAAAAAAACGATCCAAATCTTTAAAAAAACATTTTGACGGTAAAATACATAAATGCAAATCTTTCGATTCATTTTGGATTGTAAAACACAAAAATCAAGTATTGCAATTATTCAATTGTCAATAATTGCATTTCAATCTAATTTTAATATACTGCTTTACTAAATTGCCATTTATATAAGGACAAAAACTCTAAATTTACAATACGAATAGAAGGTGTACCTAATATCATGTGCTTTTTTTAAATTATCTCGTATGGTTATCTTTTTATCATTAAGATATTTTCATGATTTTCGGGAGTTTATAAGGGCATAAAAAATTTCCATGGGCGCTAAAAGTTAAATAAGAATTTATACAAAATCATGTTAATTTACTCATCAGTAACCATCAAAAAAGGCTCATGCCGTAAATTATTAAATTAATTATATTGGATACTGAATTTTATTCGTATAAAAACAAAATGAAAAATATTTTTCCAATTATTATTATAGTCTATACAGTTTTTCTTCTTTAAAAATTACTTGTATACTTCAGTTTTTGCAATGTGAACTGCGTATTTTTCTACGCATTCATTTTTTACCTGTTTTAAATTCTTCGATTTTTACATTTAAAAATATAATATGTATTTGCGCAAAAAAAAGACTATTTTTTTTGTATTTTACAAAAAATAATGTTACAACAAATGATGAGTGCAAAATCATATAATCTGTAAGAAACTGCTTTGTAGCCTGCCTGCTGGTCTCTCTCATAAATAACGTATTCTTTGTTGTATTCGGGAATACTGATTTTTAAGTATACTCGAATATAGCGTTGTATATACTATTTTCAAAAAAAGAAGTCGTTTTTTTACATTTCTTTATTCTGGATTCACTCGTCATACAATGGCTATTCGAGAATCTTTTACGCTATGAAAAAAGCTTAAATTCTTAGGGGTATGTTCGTAACACACGGTAATTTGACATACAAGCTTTGGTAGTAAAACACGGCATATCAACAGTTGTTGTCTTAGACCTAGTGTAGAAAGAACTCGAATTTACAAAACGGCTTACAATGCTGATCTTAATGTCCGGTCAAGAAGAAAAAAAGATCTGTCACAAAGAATGAATTTGGAATTGTTGAAGAAATTGGCTTGCAATGGGCGCAAAGCAGCAATGAGATATGTTTACGTGTCTCGGATATGTATATTGTTTTTAAGGCAAGAGAAATAGAAAATAATTTGTAAATGAATACTAACCAAAAATATTTGACAAACATTTTAAGATATTAAATGGTTGGTTGTCAGGTTTTAAACATTGCAGAAGGTAAGTATATTATCGTCTAAAAACCTTTAAAGCATTACCCGAGGATGCTTTAGATGTAAAAAAAAAGAGCCGCATAAAAATAATCATCGACTACAAAAAATAAACCGAAAGTAGATTCAAGCTCTGTTTAATTGTGAACAATAATACATGAATGTGTTGTGAGCAAGCGGAAACTAACTATATGCACAGCACATATCTTAATCGTGTCGCAAATACATTTTAAAAGAACTTGTGCTATAAATTCTAGGTTCTCTGTTTAGTAATAAATACAAGAGAACGCTTATATAAAAAATATAGTATGTACTATATTATCATCCTGCCAAACCTTACACCAATACTTCAACACCTAAATGTAGCCATAACATAAGCACTCAGTGCGGATACTATGATTTTTATATAACATTTTAAATGCAAGCATTGCGTTCGCCGGAGCTGCAAATTCTGAGCGGAAATCCTAACGAGGGGAGCTATTAAAATGGTATCTCATTGCAAGAGCAGTGTGCAAATGGTTTACCGTTTATTTGTCAATTTATAAGCTTTTAGGGTATGTGGAAATAACAACGGGAAAATGCAACATAGTTCAGTTACATTTTTATGTTGCAAACTTGTCGGCGTATCAACGAACTCAACACAAAATAAATACAAGATGCAGATAATCTGATATAATGCACTTGTGATATCTATGAATAGAGTGACAAATTTTAATATTACCAGCATGCTAACCAGAAAAATTAATAAAGGGGTCGGACCTCCCTGGCCAATTTTAATATGTAGAAAATAAAACGTAACTTTACAAAAAAGCTACATAGTTTTGTATTGTATTACAATTGAAGCAAAAAATATTTTTTATTATCTGTACGTTACAAAAAAAATAAAAACTAAAAATTGCGCATTTCACAGCTTGGTTTGTGTGTTTTCTTTTGATTACTGCTGCATACCCTAGCACTTTAAAGGTACATTAATGAAATAAATACCGTCAGTTAAAATTCGTAAAAATAACTATTTATATTTATTTGTACAAATATTTTTAAATGTCAGACCAATTTTCTAGCAAAGTTATATAGGCAAAATATACAAGAAAAGCAAGAAAGTACCGTTTTGTAATATCTGAGTATATAATTAGCATAGCAAATGCAATTAGATTATATATTGCAAATTTATATTAAAAAGTTAATAATCAGTATAAGAACTAAAAAAAGAAAACTGTATATCTGTATATTTGGTTGTACGGGTGTGCTTGATATATATATTGCAGGCGTATACGCGCAAAATGTCAGCAGTTGAATATATCAATCCTATGTGAATTCAGTATTATATAATACTTTGCAATATTGAGCGCATACATACAGACAGCAATTGTATACATACTTGCTACACACGTGTTTGTTGTCCTAAAGTACGCATAAAAAGGTGTTCGTTTTTTCGGGTTTCTGTGGTCTATCACAACGTTAACCCTTTTCTGATGCGTACACTTTTATAAATCTTTTTTAATTTAAAATAATAGTTAACGGGGACCAGTAACCTCAGGTTTTTAAAATCCTGTAATGGTTTTTTTAAGGTAAAATAAAAAGCCCTTGTATTTTGTTAATTTAGTAAAAACCGAGGAAAAACATAACAACTACAAATAAATGCATTATATAGTTATAGATGTAAATAGTTGTACAAGAAAACAAGCTTCCTGTTCGTGTACAACCCTGATTTAACACATAAATTAGCATGATCAGACGTTTTTAATTACATGGTAGAATAGTTAAAGTACAAGACGGTTTTTTTACTGAAATTATATGCATCTGTGTATAAAATATGCACGTTTAGGACAAAAACCAACTTAATTATATTAGTAAAGCAGTAGTGATGTCGATAAAATGCAGATGAATCAGTTATTTAAAATTATAAAAATACGCTTAATCGATTTTAAATTAAACCCTGTAACAATTTAAGCCGAAAATGTTACCCTTTAAAAAAAAGCTATTTTTAGCTATTTCACGGAACATATAAAAACTCACATACGGGGCAAAGCCCGTATACTTTGTAAACGCGGTATTTCTCTTTGTGTAACAAATTTATTTTTTCAGTAATTTTTTGATTTTTTTTTGTAATCAATACCCACAATGTAATATTTTCAAATACAAAAGATGCACTAAAAGACATTGCACGTACATTTTCATATAAATTCATGTAATCATGAACCTTATAATACACCTTTTTAAGTAAATATGGTCAGTTACGGTGCAATTCAAAGTAATAGATGTTTTTATTCTAAGTTTACTGCTACGCAAACATCATTAAACCTACGTATCAATATGCGAAAATATTTTTTATACGTTTTTTTTTAGGATTTCGAACAATTACTTCTGGGAAAATAAAAAATTTTGCATTTATCTGAAATTAAAGACCCCTGAAAATATATAATTTGACTTGAGTAAATTTTCTTAATATAAAAACAAAAAACTCAAAGTAAATTATTTTTTAGATATTTTATGAAAGACAAATATATTCCGCGGCATAAACTTTTTACGTCAGCATTATGATAGGGGAATATTTTTATTTATAATAACATTCTTTTATTATTAAAAGGTTTTACTGAAAAATATAAACTTCTTGATGTATTATCATATGCACATATAGTCTCGACATAAGGTCATGTTCTTAATGTAAACTTTTTACGTTTGCACATATAAAGATTGTGCTTGTTATATTCGTTTTGCTTTGGTTTATTCTCATTTTTATTTATTGGATTCTTTTGTTAATTATAGGCAAATTAACATTTTTTTTTAACCAAGGTTAAATATAATTTTGTTACACAATAATATTAGTATATTTGCATTTTGGAGGTCATACTGACAGTAGATAAAAGGTTATACAAAACACGACAAATTTATTTAGGTGCGAAAAAAATGCTTTGTAATCTCAATATAAGCTTACGCACTTACAATAAAACAAACTTTCGCGTATATAAAAAAAAAACTTTATTTACTTAAAACATCAGCCATAAATTTACTGATTAGGTGGTTTGAAGAAGTTTATGTTTTATGTGTTAATTGGTCCATGTCTCTTTTTATTTATTAATATCTAATAAAAAAGTCCCTTTCTATCTTGTAAACATTTAGCAATACTTTATATAAGAATATGCGCCAGGAACTGAGGTATTAGGTTTTCTTAGTCTTAGGTCTAAAATGAATTCTGAGCACTTTAGACCCCAAAAATAATAAAAGAGTACATAAAAAATAAATGCAGATACAGATTTACTTATCATTGCATTTATGTTAAACTTGCAAGCGTCGTACATATCGATAACACCGTTTCATTGTTTTAGAACAAGCGTATCTGTTTATCAGCAAAAACAAAAAATGAAAAAGCTTAGAACTGGCAATACGCAACAAATGCAACGGTTTTTTATTGTAACATTAAAAAACAACGCCATGAATACGCTACATTCGTTTGTTTTATAAAACATTACCCCTGTCAATTAAAAAAATATATTGTGTTTACATTTACATACAGAAATTCAAACATTATTTTATAGACATTTTGTGTTTTTTTTCACTATAAAAAAGGTTCGAAAAAAAGATATAGGTCTACGGAAATATATTTTACTGATCCCAAACCATGCAAAATCTCGAGGATATTTTTTTGGGGTAGGGGGAGGGGTGCTAAGTTTACCCAAAAAATCCTTACGTATTGGTTCAGTACATACTATTAGATTTACACAAAGTAGAAAATTTAAAATTTTTCTTCCTTGTACATTACACTACCCGTAAAAATAAATTTAAATTTGCTATGTATTATACACATGCCCTTATTAACAATTACTTTAAAATGCCTCTCTAGAATTTCTTTTAAAAAAAAATTTGAGTAAATTCCTTAAAAAATCTGAAGTTGACCCGGCTGCATAAAATGTAAATCGCACCACTGAATATCACTATCCATCCATTACTGTATCAATCTTATAAATGCAATCATCAATTCAAACAGAGGTGTGTTTCATTTGGAGAATTGTAGACTAATTATTCTGTTTAAATAACCGAGTATATAGAAAAGAATCATGCAGATATAGTTAATGCTAAATATCGTCTATAACTCGAAATTAAAAATATAATGTTCTCGTGCAGAGTTTTTAGCAATTGCTGCAATTGAAAACAACAAAATGACAATATAAAAGGTAGATGTAAAAAAAAATGGATATTGAGGTTTTTGAAGGAGAACTAAAAGTGCATCTTTAAAGATTAAATGTTTATGCATATCCAAAAAAAAAGGGTTTTTTGACATAAAGAACGTGAAAATTATTTTTTACATTTATATCAGATTACATAGGCGTAAATACTTGTACCATTCTATCTTCGTAAAAAAAAGTGATCATTGTTTTTGTTAGCATAAGAATTTAATAATTCAAATGCAAAATATAATTGTGGAGTTTTTACAAAAAACTAACAAAAATATATTTAATCAATATAGTTATATAGCAGCAAATCAAAAAAATGCAAACTGTTTTAACAAGGCTAATCTCGTAATCCTGAATATATGCATCTTACATTTTAAAAATACAAAAAAAAAAAAAACGATGTTGAGTGTTGAATGAACCGGCTGCGCAGTTAGCTGTTTTGTTGAGTAAAAACCATTTTTGAAAAATACGTGTTTTTTTTTACTTATGATTTCAAGACATTGTAATCAAATTCTATAAAACGCCAATTGATTGTTTTATCATTGTTTTATCTTTTGTCTTAAACCCTGTAAGAAAGTATTTTTCTTGCATATAATACGCGGGTCTGCTTATAATTGCTCACTGGTGCGTTTGCGGACGGATCTAGTTTAATGACAACATGGCGTAATGTCTACGGGTTGTTTAAGTATCATATTGGTTACAATATCTATAGTAGATACACTTTTACTTGCTTAAAAACAATAAAATCTAACAGTACATTTGTTTTTACGCAACTAAAAATAAAAATATGCCTTTTTATATGTTTTGGGTATTTTATTATTACGATTTACACTGCTTTTAAACTTATTGTTGTTCATGTACAAAAATGTAGTATCTTAATCAGGCACGTAGCCAGAACTCAAGATTTGATTAAAAAGGGCTCCAGGGGATTTGCAGCGGTGCCCATGGATGAAGGAGACGCGGGACCAGGGCCCCGGCTTAGGGGGACGCATAAACCAATTTGAAAAAAACGCAAATATGCTAAAAACAATTAGAGAACTAGTTTATACAAGTACAAAAAATGTTAATTTTCTAACAGAAAAAGACATATATACAAAAGCATCTAAATTTATCAGTTTTTTTGTTTTTTGTTTTTTTAAAATCAAATTACACAAAACTTATTTAATCATTTTGTAAGATTTATTGTATGAACCGTTTTTGTTTTAACTTGTATAGTATGAAAATGTATATTTAATTATACTCAAAACAAAAATAGGAAATTAGAATCAGTTTTGCGATATTGCCTTGACTTACGATTTTATACACATGTTTATACATCATCCGAAATTACGAAACCAAAAAACAAATAAAAAAAAAAATAAATGTTTACTGTTTTTTAAAAAAACTTTATGGATGAGATTTTGTTTTGTTTACACTGTTTAAAACAATAGATTAAGAGGCGTTATTTTGTTATGCTATAGTAAAAGCGACTTGAATACTGTGTATTCGTGCAAAAGTGTTCACTTTAATTTTATATCTCATGTTGTACCTCTTTGCAATCAGCTGTAAATTAAATAGGTTACACAATCGTTTTTTTTGCGTCTTTTCATTGTGTTTTAGCGCCTTAATTACAAGACCTAATCTTTATGACAGTTTAAATTGTGCTTTTTAAATGATGTTCTTTGTAGATAATCTTACATATATGATAAAACATTTGTAAGTTGCAGATTTTACCCCGTAGTGCTTGTTGTATGTTGACAGTTAATATGTCACTATTAAACTACAAATTCAATGCGATTGTTTTGTTTTGTATTTTTATAGTAGAAATTGCGTCCATAATTTTTTTTCGCTTTACTGTAAGATAAATCTGATACTTGTGTAGTAAACTTCTCATAGTATAGTTTTTTTAGTTTATGATTAAAGGTTTTGTTTAGTAAAGACAACATAGCAAATGAATCGTGTCTGAATTATGTCTATGAAACCGAAAATTGGTTTTAAATTTATATAATTTTACTAATCGTAAGTTATCTTTACAATTTTTTGCAGCCAAAATTGTTGTCTGTCGTATTTTTTGGTGTGTAATACCTATCTTTTCTAATAATTTTATGTATACTTTTGTACAATTTTATGTTTTTACATTAAAAAAAAATAATGAATTTACCAAAAACAGCATGAGTTTTTTTCTGCAGCCTAAAAGTGCCAATTTGTATAATTTAGAAGATAGAATATATGTAAATAAACATTTTGATACGGTCTTCTAATACCACTAAAGAAAATTAAAAATGTAAAAACGGGGGCCTTAACAGTAAAAAGTCCGTCGGGCCCGTTAAATCGTATTTTCGGCCTTTGATGTTCCCACAGTCAATTTGTATATAAAACAAGGGGCTCCGAAAAATTCAAGTTTGAAATGGCAAACAAAAATTTTCTTAGTTTTTTTTCAAAAAAAGGTATGATTTTGTTACTGTTTATCACTAAGACTACCAGTGATTTTTGCCGTTTGTAAAGATGGCAAACATGCATTTTTTCAAGCATTTTAGTTGTGTTATAATACTTCTATGCTACTTTTGTATATATAAATCAAAAAAAAGAGAAGTTGTTTAAGACAATGCATCTTAGAAATTTGTGTAAAGATGCGTTTTTTTTTGTACAGTTTTATCTCTCAAGAAGAGAACCTCTTAAGAAAAAAGTCTTCTTTGACTGCCTAAAAACCGCAGAAAAAAATACAAAATATAAATATAAATACTGAATATAGAATTTATAGCCTACGTCTTTAGATTGCGTCCTCATATGATTTGTTTATCATGTTTTTAACGTTTTATTCATTGCTTTCCTTACCCTCTAATCATTTCTAAAAATATTAACAAGAAGAATAATTTTCTAACATTAAAGCAAAAGAAATATCTTTTTCTAAAAAGAACCAAAGTTACTAATCCGCGTATGTGTATAGCAAGGATACATGTAGAGCATTTCCTATAGATGCATTCAAGCCTCGACTTTAGATGCTTGTGAATTAGAAGATGTACAAAAAGAATAATCAAAATACACCAGCCCGCCCCATAAACAGCAAAAATATACTAGTTGTTAAGTTGAAGTTTTTATACATATTGAGTGTTATGATTCCAAAAAAATCAAAATGAGGAACGAAATAGGTGGGTAATTTAAGATTTTGTAATAACGGTAAAATTTAAAATGGATACAGTCACAATGTGAATATATTAACAAGAGTAATTCTTCTTTTTTCTTTAGTCGTGTGCTGGAGATTTTACTGTGTCGAATAGAATTAAAGTTATATAAAAGGAGCTACATGAAAAAATGAATAAAAAGGTTATAAAATTTATAGAAACGCAAATATAGCATATTTCACATTTCTTACGCAATCATAAAAAGTATGCCCAGCAAGTTGCAATGAGATCTTTTTTTAATAAATTCAAAGACTGTAACGGCTGAGTATGGAGGCTTCTTCTAGCATACAGATAAAAAATAGTTTTTAATATAGAGATTCTGGATCTGCTGAAATTGATGCAGCGAATAAATTGTTGGAGGTCGGACGTAATATATAAAACAATATGATGCTACGAATCTGTACGATTTATATATTACGAAACTGTGTTTTTTACAGCTTAACGATAAAAAATTTAAAATAAACTTTGAACACATCCAAGGAATCTAGCAAAACATCATAAGAGTAATTCTGGTTGTTTCTGGACATTTAGAAAAAAGGTTAACAAAATTTTTGTTATTTATGGAAAGTAAAAACCTAAATGTTTAGAGGGGTTTAATTTGACAGAATAAAACGTTATATACACATAACAAAAAGCCGCATGATCATACACTATAGAATTTAAAGAAGTATATCAATGACTGGAATAAGAAACTGACCAATTTTAGTAGGAAAATATTGTCAATCATGGACAATTTAGAATGTCATCAAATAAAAAAACCAAAAAATGTAGCCCTCCTTTTCTTTTTTCCTAATACAACATCACACATATAACCACCTGGTTAATTAGTGTAAATACCTTTATAGCTTACGAAAGTGGCATATCCAGGGGGGGAGGCTGGGTTATTTAACCCCCCCCCCTTGTAAAAAAAAAGCTTGCCTTGATTTAAGGGCTAAGATTTTTTTTTGATAAGATTTTAGTGACAAAACTTTTCAGTATTTATTTTAAAATTGTTAAAAAAAAGTGTACCGAATATTCTTAAGGAAATAATTTATTAGAATACGTTTTTAATATTTTTTTGCAGAATCTAAAGTTTTCGATTTAAGAATGTCAAGACGTACGCATATCAAAAATACCACCGCAGGTTCCATAAGTTATCGATATAGAAGATACACTTAAAGGTAAAGATTGACTCGCATCTGAAATTTTGACGCAATTTTTTGTTTATCAAAATAGTTAAAGCTTCATGATGTTGCTTAGAAAAAAAATTTGCCTTGTTTTTGTTGTAATGAAATTTACTAAACTTACATGTACATTTTATTTTATTTTACAGCGTTTGTAACTTCAAATCTAAAAAAAATATTTGATGTGTGTCTGTTCGTTTTATGTTTTTTCCATCTTATTATGCGCACGTTAAATTTTATATGCACCTTACATTAAACAAATCACTACTTTTGCATGTTACAGAAACATAATATGCAAGTTTTAAAAAACATAAATATATAAAAACAGTATTTAGATAGTATTCAATAAGTATCCACCGCAAAACAATTAATCACAAAAGCGCTCAATATACCTGTCTACAAGAATTCTATCCGAGATACATAAACTTGGCTGTGTTTTAATACAATTTTTTAAATTCATATAGTTTTTAGTTAATTCTTTGCCCTATTTACCTAAAAATAGCCAATACTTATTTCACATCACTTAAACCCGCACAAACAAACGTGTAACATTAGAAATAACACAGAGGTATATTATGTAGTCGTAGTAACACAAGTCTTTTTAACTTTTCATAAGGATGCATATTACTGCGCAAAAATACTACAAGCATCTAGTTTCTTATATATTTACAGCAAGAAAACAATTTGTATTCACGTCGACATTATATTTTGCTTTTACAGATCAGGTCAATCAATCAAAGTATACACAGGTTAGAGCACCGTATCATAATTTAAACACAAAAAAAAATGAATTGGTAAAAAAAGGTTCAATCGTATTGTTGTCAAATCTTTATACTTAAGTGTCTTACAAAGGCATCGTTTTATTGACGCAGGCAAGTATTTTTACGTTATTTGTACATGAAAATTAAAAAAAAGATGAAAAAATGCTAATACCTTATGTAAAAACTCAACTGTATATAATTTCTGTAGTATGCAACAAGAAAAGAAACCCCAGTTCTATAAGAAGCCGTAAATTTATTTTTATTTAATACAATGATATTAAGAATACTTAAAAACTGGTTTTTTATATTTTTTATGTAGATGTGATACGAACATTCAATAGTAAGCGCATTAATTTCATTCTAGCGCCTTTTTAAACAAATGTTGTATGCTCTGATAACGCGGCTTTGTATCTAGAGGTTTGATTCGTACATGCACCGGTTGTAAAAATAATAAAAAAAAATAGTTTTTACTTTTATTTCAGTGTTTATTACAGATCACAACGAATTTGATCGAAGTTTTTACAGCGGATGCGTGTAGACTATGCAAATATCTTACTAAAAATTGTCACCTTAGAGTATACTAAAGTCAATCGATAAATGCCGGAAACTACTTTTCCTACCGCAAAAAGCGTAAAATCCGCGGGGACTTGTTTTATAAAATATATTTTGATTTTTTTATACTGGTACACGTTATGCATCGGTTTCGATGCCATCCTTCGCTTTTAAAAGTCAATACACAGAAAAAATGCCACGAAAAACTGCTATATTTAAATTTTATATTGCCCCGTCTAATTTTTTCTTTTTCTTTTTTTTCATATTGTATACTAAATTTTTTTGCTTACAGACTTATTATTAAGTCAATTATGTATAAGGCTTTTTTTGTATGCTAGTTGGATATCATTTTTCATTCTATTTATATGTTGTAATAATTGCTTAAAAAAAATGCAAATCCATCATTTTATATTTGTGGAAATAAGCCTTTTTTCTATGATATTGCAATAAAAGTTAACATAAAAACATGAAGTTTTATGTTGAATGTATACTAAAATATAGTATTATAACGATACGCATGTTACAAATAAAAAATAGTGACTGGCTAAGGCTCCTGTGCATACTTTGAAAGTTATGACATAATTTTATGTTTTTTTCGTACAGATGATCTTTGGTATTTTATATAAAAGTTTATTATATGATCTTTGGTATTTTATATAAAAGTTTATTATATGTTTTTTAAGTGCAATTGTAGTTATACATCATATACGTTGCATTATCCTGTAACTATTATAAAAGCATCTTAAGGGCTTAACGTACCTAGTAAAAATGTAATATCATAGTATTAATGTAGAAGTGGATGTTACAAAAAATATTGTCGAGCAATTTAGAACCTCTTGGTATGTATTCAAATTCACCAAAAAGCCCGAAACAGAATTTTAAACTTATATCTCCAAAAGAAAAATTGTATAGTTAAACAGCCGAGTTATCATCCAAGGAATAAAATTATGTCGGAAGTATGTTGTATTTTGCATACCAGGCCTTTGCGAAAATATTACGGTAGAAAAAAAAACTAATAAAAAGAATTCTAAAAAATAGGGTACGAGCAAATTTAACCAACTTTTTTTATATGCATGGCATTTCAGTTTTGACTTTTCGCTGTAAAACGACGCTTCCAAAGTTTTTTTAATTTAAATTGAACTTATTTGAACGTAAATTACTTTTTTCGTTGACTTTTGTTGTATAAAATTGTCCGCTGCATTCATATTGTATAAAAAAGCATAAACACCTTTGGCGTTATCGTTTTTGCTTGTAAATGTCGACAAACGATAAAGAAACACACATATTGCTACGCGCCTGTATTTTTTTACATTTATTGCGCAAACGAGTGCATCGAGAGATCTTGTATTACAATAACCAACTGGTACGAATTCAGAAAACATACTGGCACAAACCTTTTATACAACTGTTTTGCACGCGGTCGCTAGTGTCATTGTCACAAAATCATAACATATTACTGCTAGTAAGAGGTTAAAAAAACAAGAT
>JAQFYM010003872.1:0-17168 GCA_034694785.1 Agrenia bidenticulata | reverse complement strand
CTTGCTTTCTATATAATTTACGGTTTATAACAATTCTTCTGTAAAAGCTGTAAAAAAAATTATTTTAATTTTGTGATAACAAGCTGAGCCAAAATGCTTTTTGTTATGCCTGCTGCGCAAAATTTGCCTTTTAAGCTTGCTACTAAATAACAGTAAAAACCAATACAAAAAGAGATGTTAATTTACCTTGCAACTGTTAATTATGTACGAGCGGCTTACACCGTCCTTCAATCTTCAAAAACACATTGTTGTACCGTTTTTTACATCATTTTTTTTTTTTTTTGCAAATGACAATATATGTATACAAGTAAAATTTCAAATGTATGCAGGCAATAAATATATTTTCTTATGTATGTTTGCTATGTTTGCATCAATTGAAAATTTTTGTGTATTTTTATTTGTAAAATCAAACAAAAAACAACGTGTTTTACGTTGGATGTATCAATTTTTATAAAATTATTATTGTTGACGTAAAAGACTCTTTATCACACTATATAATATGTCAACGTAGCTTTTAACATGATTGATTGTTTTCTTGATTAGATTGCAATTTAATAGCCAAGAATATTATAAATCAATGTCGCGGGCCCTCACGCGCGAGTGCGCCCAGAGTGCGAAACACTCGCCAAAAAAAATTCTTTTAAAAATAAGATATACCCTAAAAAGAAAAAGTCACATATATAAATAATCAAAAAATGGAAAGCAATTTGAAAAATAGGTTTTTTTAGATTTTTTTGTTTTATTCATTTTTCAATGACATTTATTGCTAATTTCATACAAAATGTAAGTCAAATCAAAAAAAAAAACAAGAAAAAAATTTTATATTTGTGTTTACATATATTTTTGCATTTTAGAAAGCATCATTATGTTTATACTTTGTGCGATTCTATACATGGTTGCTCTGAGGGCGCGCGACAATAAATAAACTGATCACCTTTATAATATTTTATTCTAAGTATGCCTCGGAACTCAACATTCTCACTGAATACAAGCACTGTCAGGCTTGTTTTATCGGCTATTCTTATGACCAACACGATGATCACAATAAAACTGGGTATGTGTTTCGGTCAAAGGCTAAAGAGGATTTGAATGTAGGTTTTGCTATAGAAACCCACGTTTAATATGCCGCGGGAGACCTGACTAGATGGTATGGTTTTTGCGGCGACGACCAGCGAAACCGGCGGCTACGAGTGCAATGCATCCCTGACCAGGCAAGATGTTGGCATAAGTAAATAAGAAATACCATTTTTGTACAATAGATATTGCCTACTGTCTTACCTCAAAAAAAAATCCTCTTTTATTTTTAAATTTATGAGTTTTTTCCTTAAATCAATTTTGCTCGTTTGAACTCGCTAATAAGACCCCTTAAATAAAAAGACCTTTATAATATAGGCTGATACCAAATATGAGATGTATGCCTGCCAATACTCTTGGTTCGTTTTTTTTTGCATGGTAAGATTATTCCCAAATATTTCTTAAGCGATTGCGAAAATAACGCTTTTATATTGTCAGTAAATACACGCTAAAAAGTTGTAAACATCAAATTTATTACTTACCTCTAACCGAAAAGATTAAATATTTCCTGCTTTATGTAAAACATGACCTAACCAAAAGGTTCCATAGTATATGGCATTTCTTATTTCTGATTCATGACGTGTGATGTGTCACATTTGTGAACATTAAAGATTTATGCAAACGCTTGACAAAATACAGCAACTAAAGAACACTTTTTTTTATCTTTATTAAGCAATTCTTTATGCTCTTTATTGCTTTAAAACTGTATATTTTTACGCACAACACGGCATTACAGTTTGAGCCTCAATACAATAAAAAAATAGCTCATGTAGTGATTTTTTGCGGATGCGCATACCAAAGTAGGTTAAAACACATTCAAAGCTTGTTTTGGCATTTAGTGTCGGTAAAATAAAAAATACCCCATTTCAAAAATAGAGATAGTTGGGTTGCAATGCAGCCCTCAAATACACCCCAATGATGATAAATCTTATAAATGCAGTTAAGCTTGCAAAAAAGGGCTCTAAAAGCAATCTGAGGAAAGCGTTTTATAGATCTTGCCACGATGTACAGTTTGCACATGTCAAAACGCATTTTTAACCTTATTTCGCATTTTGTTTGATAATATTAAAAGGAAGCAATTTTGGAACAAAATTGATAAGATCTAGGAAATCTGAACGTTTCATGATAGGATTTGAAACAGTTTTTGATTGGTTTTGATAAGAGATAATTCTCTATATAAAAGTAACAATTTTAAATAAATATGTACTATTTCAAACATGTCTTTTCCACCTAGAAGAAATGCTGCCCGTGGTAACACGCCTTATTCCAACTGAGATTATTCGGTAATATATCTAATATTATTACGATTTTTTTTTTGTAGATAAAAAATATCATAAAAATTATTACACTGATTTACGGAAATACTTGCATTACAAGCTGTAGTTTTTTTAATTTTTTTTTTATTTAATATATCATAAATTTTATAGATCGATTGTTGAAAAATGTTTTTTTTTTGTATAAAACACGCTCAAAGTATAATATATCCTTTTTTGTTTGATCGATCTTAACGTAAATTATCTGCATATTTTGCTTTATTTATGAAAACACAAATTGCAAATACATGCGCAATTTTGCGTTTTACCTTGTAATTTTTTTGTTGTTTCAAAAAATACAAATAAGAAAAGTTTTTATACTTTTCACTCATGTATAAGACCTGAGTCTTAACCCTGAACAAATGCCCTATGAGGTCTTATATTTGCATACATGACGAGGGGTTTTTATTCGAGGTAAAACAGTAGAATAGGCTAAAGGAGAAAGTAGGGGTATGATATAAAAATCAGAGAGAGACGAAAAACACAGAAACACCATAATAAAAAATTACCGCAAGTATTAAGATGAGAGTTAGATAAAAGTAACGGTGAGGTTCCTGAGTTTAACATAATATTTTAATTTACAAAAACATAGAATTGGAATATGAATGAGATAATACAAAATTCAAAGGTATCAGAAACAGAACCAGGAATAATAAAATACAATAGTAAAAAAAACTGAAATTAATGAAGTACAAATATATGAGATAGGATGACAAAATATGATACGCATACGAATAAATTAAATAAAAAGGATAATAATATAAATACAGAGAAAAAGAAAAACAAAAAAGATAAAAACTAAAATCGAATTAAAATAAAGGGAAATGATGTGGAATTAAAAACAAATAGCATGTAGAAAAAAAACAGATTGGAAAGATGACAAGGATACAAACTACATGTATGTTTATATAAAGCAAAAAAAATTTAAGGATACTAAAATTCAAAAGAAGAACATGTGAAATTAGAAGCGAGCAGAGATAAAAAAAATTTTGATTTAAACGAATTTAGAATAGAGACCAGGAGACCGAATCAGAATATATTGAGCATGCAAGGTGAGCGGTGCGATGGTTAAAGAGTTATTTTCATAAAAACTAATATCATGGATTTATAGAAAAACATCAAGGTTTTTTAAGTTCAAAGGGGAAATGTGTAAGTACCCGACCTCTTTTTGTCAGGCATCAAACATGTCAAATTAGTGTTTGACATATTCGATCGTGTTTCAAAAAAAACAACATTTACTATATGAGAATATTAATAATAAATAATAGGTCACAGATAAGTTTTTTTAAGTATCTTTCGGAACCCAACAGATATATCAATTTTTTATATTTTTTTTTCAGTTTTTAATATATTGATGACAAACACAAGTTTATTTATATTTTTTTGCAATAGTCGTATCTTATAATACGACAATTTCATCTTTTTGGAAACAAAATTATGCTTAAAATTTTTTCGGAGCGCGCAGAGCTGTTTTTGGGCGTGAAAATATAATTTAAAATGATAAAAGCATCTACAATACAAAAAAATCTATTTTTAAACATAAAAAACGTAAAGACGATAAAAAGACAAATACTTTTCTAAAAACAGTTTAAAGTTAATTTTGTCGTTCGTGTATATAAAACGGCATTTTAAATACAAATATAATCAGTATATCGTGTTAGTTTACCATATTTTTATTTTTCGCATATAAACCTACATGCAGGCAAATGGGGAACTGCGCAATTATTGCGTGCTGCACACAGGTGGCGCACTTTGCATAGTCTTCGCGCTCCGCAATGAGAGGCACTATGCATAGCAGGTGCTTCGCATGAGTGGCGCGCTGCGCATGGGTGGTGCGCTGCGCATGGCAGGCACACTGCACGCATTACAAGTATTTTATCTAACAATTGTTTTTAGTACACATGTAAGTTGATCTTTTTAGATGAAAACACGTTTTGTATTTAGTTTTGATATATCAAAGTAGAAAGAACATATTAACATATTTTGTATACATTGTTACATAAAAATAAAGAACATACAGAGCGTACTTGCAGCGCGTTTCCATTTATATATATACAACAAATTAAACCAGTTATTTGTATTTATAATAGTTTTGTAACTGTGGAAATAAACCCCTCGATTATTGCAGTTAATTTATAAAATTCTATATTTATGACTCAATTTTCTAAAAACTTATGTATTGCACTTTTTTAAATTTTATATATAAAAAAAGCGCAAAAAAGTATTCCGTTGTGGATATATCAAAAGTTGTATTTGATTTTTTAAATTTTCGTATAATAATTACTACATAATTTTTGCAAAGTATAGTTCTCTAGTTAAAAATAATTAAAGATTACTGCAAGTTATACCAAAAAGTGTTGTTTTGTTATCGATATATAAATCCCTCGAAAAAGTATATGTTTGTATATGATACAGGGGTTTCGCTTAATTTGACACCTCTAAAATAGATACACATCTTATAAACAGTTTTTTTATATAGAAAAATAACTATAAAAAACCAAAAATAGTGGGAGAATTTTTAAACAAAACATTAAGAGAAACACGCCTATTATCTATATTAAATGTACAAATTTGCAAAATTGACATTTTTAAACACGCAAACGTCAACAAAAATACCATGGTAATTGGTTTTATTTCATACGCGAGAAATGTTTACGGCTTTTTATAAATAAAGAAATTTATTTTTGTGTGTTTAATTCTTTAGTTTCAACAGAAACTACATGAAAAACAATAAACGTATTTATAAACTGTATCTTACAAACATCTTTTAACTAAGCGGGTTGCTGTCTTTTGTATCTTAAAAAACCCGGTTGTCATTGATAAACTGTTCGACCTTCTGTTGCACTTGTTATTTGTGCATACGTTGCCATTAAATTACTTCATTTTTAGTGAAAAACGAAGTATTGTAAGATGTTACTGGCGATTTTAAAATAATGTTTTATAATCATAAGTGTTTTAATTAACACTTATAATTTGCAATAAATCTTCTAAAAAACATACACTGTAAAAGCAGTACAGACATACGCATCTGTCTTTTAATGATTTTCTTCAGTTATGACTTGAATATACTTTGTGGGTCAATTTAGTTTGTATACTAAATGTCATTTGTAATTTTTGGGTACGCTTTTATATGGGAACGAAGTAATATACAAGATTATAAAAATCAAATGCGTAGAATGCGTACTGTCGTATCATGGTATGCAAATACTACAAACTATCTTTAGTTTTAGTACATAACTATATTTATTTTATCAAAACATATTAAAAAAAATCTGTTTGATTCGAAACAACTTATTGTGTAAATATGGCCTTATGTACGTTGTTCGTGGATATATATAAAGGCGTTATGACCAGTGTTAAGAATTAAAGCATGTCATTTGCCAACCCATAATGTTTTTTATCCCAGGAACAGTCTGTGTTTTCCCAGAATAAATATTTCAATAACATTTATTTTGTATTTCATAACTATAATTTGCAGTTTATTTTGCAAGTAATCAATTGTTTACAAAAAAAAGCGCCGCTCCCTTAAATACAAGCACAACGTTTTTTTATAAGAGGTACAAGCCCCCTTCTTGTCCCTCCTAGTAAGACATGATTGCACAGCTAGATGCAATTGCTGTTCACTGTTGTCATTTGGACTGCTTGACGTAGGAGCTTTCTTAATTACAAAAAATTAATGTTTATATTTGTTTTTTATGGGCAATAAAACGTAAGAACTAGAGCGCAAACACAGTATAATCAAAAGATAAAGTGTATAAGTATTTAGTTTTATCAACTAAGTATACGTATATCTTACTAGATGCAAGACTGGTGTATACATTATGCGCTGTTTCTAAAAAAACAACTGTTTTAACTAAGATCTATCTGCAAGTATTTTGATATTGCTTACAATAAAACCTCGCAATGTTTACGGAAGTATACAAAAAAAAGCATTAACTGTTTGATTTTGTTATGGCATATTGTTATACTGTTTTTAAAGTAATTTTATATATATTCTATTCTATTTTGTGCGTTCTACGCCTAAAAATGCCTAACATCTCACCCTCTTAAGTTCATAAGCGCAAAAAGCAGTTTTTTAGCGCATGTGCCTCTATTTAAGTATTCATGGTTGCAGAATAACAAGTTAAGTTCAAAATGTGAATTTTTAGTATATTTCATAGACTTCTATAAATAAAAAAATATACCGTGAAAATTGGTTTAGGCTTGTAAATAAAACAAAAGTTTTAGTATTTTAGAATTACAATATAATATGTCACATAAATATAACACAAATTAAACTTCTAAGATTCCCTGTCTTTTATATTACAATGTATAAAAAAACAGTTCTTACACCCATGCGCGTGATAACGAAGATCGCAAAGAGGCATTTAAGACATGTGGGAAGCTCGTACTTTTGTTCCCGCTGTCAAATATTTTTGCGCCTTATTTTTGAGTATAAAAAATTTGTCTTTAGGCATAAAAAAAATTTCGCAGAAAAATTTCCACGTGCAATTTTATACAAAAAACTACCATATTAGATACAAGTTTTTATTTACTATAAGATGCTTTCTTCCTTTTCCCTGTCAAAATCTTGTTAACGCTCATGCTCACATTCTGTGGTGTCTGATTTTTTTTTTGCAAAACTAGACTAGCAATCAGGGGTCGGTAACAATATATTATTGACACAATATATTGACAATATATTGTAAAAATATATTATTGCAACAAAAAAGCATTTCTAAATATTGTTTTTGATTTATATGCATATCAAACTCAAATATTGATGCAATTTTTACTATAAAAAAAATAAAAGCCAGGGCTTTCCTATGTGATTCTTGTATTTGTCAAATAAAAGAAATACTGCAATGTTTTGATGACTTATAAAAGTTTTTTTTTAGTGTAGTGCATTTATAATAAATTTTCATATTCTTTTTTGCGCAATATCTAATTTACAAAAGTCCTTTTTTTTATGTTTTGGGTTTACCATACCATACCAAAACGTCATAAATTTTTCCTAGTTAAAATCAGCTAAAATATAACAGTAAATTTTTCGAAAAGTGCAATCACGGTACACGAATGATTCCGACCACTTTTTTTTTGGGGCGGACGATTTTTTAAATAATTTTAATTTTTGAACTAAATACAGATTCAAAAACTGATTAAAATGTACCATTTCATAGTTCCGACTTATTTTTAAGTATTTTTTACTATATTTCTTTTTCATATATCAAATTTTTTCTTCCCTTCTAATGCCTACCCTCATTGCAAGTGAAAAGGACAAACCAATGGACATTTACAATAATTATATTTGGATTATAAAGAGAATCAATCATCAAAATACAACTTGGCGATGTATTATGCACAATTGCAATGCTAAAGCCATTTCATCTGTAAGTACCGATAGTAACTTAAATTCATTTACAGTTAAAACTCAACATGGTCACGAATATGATAAAGGGGGATGCAATGCAAAGGCGGTATATTTGATAAAAATATAAGTTGAGACTTGCGCATAAAATGTTGCCATGTCGACAGGTGGTTTCATATGTTTTAAGAAGCGCATAAAACACGATTTTAGATTCATAAGGCCACCTAGAAAATATTTAGAAGGTTGATAGAGTGTACAGAAACGCAATTAGTAAACCACTACTGTATTTATATCCATCTTTGTATTTATACAAGCTTTATACTACCTTACATTTAAAAAGTAATTTTTATCAATATGGAGTTGACAATTGTAATAAAATTACAGAAAACGACAAATTTTTTATATTTTATACGAAGACTGATACGAAAACTAAAGCTACACGATATTTAGCGCATAGATGACACATTTAAAGTGGTACCAGACCTTTTTTTACAATTTCGTTTTTAGAATTAGTTCATGTCATTCCAGTTATCTTTTGAATATAAAAAGATAAGTTTTTATCAACATAAAGTGATCTACTTTTTACTCTTACAAAATTGATCGGCAAATAGATCCCAGAATTATCAAATCAGACTTTGAATATGCATCCATATATGCATTTTCGACGTTTTCGCTTTAATGCTGTAATTATTAGAGAGCCATTTCATTACGGTCAATTTATAATAAGAAAGTTAAAGGATCATATTTTATGGCTTAGATTATAAGTCTTAAAATAAGATTAAGAAATATTCAAGATATTTAATGTGTTTATCGTATGTGAAATCTACTAAAAAAAAGATAAAGTAAATATAAACAGGTATGCCAAAATTTTGAACCCTTCCAAAGGTGTATTGGACCCTCTTATATTTTAGTATATAATATTAGTATCTTTTAGATATATAATACAATATAGGGGGGGTTCAATACCCCTGTTGGGGGGACGGGCTGGAAAAAATATCGGAATAACTATAAAAAGTAGTAATCATAATTTTATGCAACAGCTTTTACACCTCTATACATATTTCTATCCTTTATCATTTCCGGTAATGGCACCAGATTCCCCCCATCCTTTTGGAATACTAGTAAACAGGTATCTGAAGCAGTACCAAAACATACATGCCGTTACAGGCTAGCATAATAGTTATGCTTCTATTTTTATATACAAGTATATATAATCTCATTCTGCTTATTCTCAAATTGAAAGATGAAAAGAAAGCTTAGCGAATAACAGTTACATTTATTAAATGGGGGGGGGGTACCAAGAAGCAGCCAGAAAATTGTATGTAAGGGAAAAAAGTTGCATCATTCATATTACGAAAAGGATGTTAGAATTTTGGGGTACAGTTCTGTTCAATACTAGTGGAACACAATTTTTTTTAATGTATGATTTCTATTCATTATTTTTGCTTCTATATTAGTCCATTTTATTTAAACTAATGATTTCACAGTTTGCCTTATTTATTTTTTTTTATTTATATATAGTGGTCGAATCATCCGGTCACCGCGATCACACATTATTAGAGCTTTTTTGTTATAATTGTACAAAATCTATAGCATTTTTTATATATAAAACAAGAATCACAAAATATAACAACATTTTTTAAAATTTAAAAAATTTGGGCGTTTTTGCAAATTTTTTTTTAAATGTTTTTTCCGCAACAATATATTTATATTTTACAAAATTATATTTTTAAGAATGAAAACACAATACAATTCACAATACAATATTACCGACCCCTGCTAGCAATAACTATTTATGAAATTAAAATAAATATATGAAACTGCAATTAATTTTTTTTTTCCAGAACAAAAAATCCTAATGCATGCATGTAAACCGGTTTGATAGTCTCGTGTGCTACAAAAACTGATGCAATGCTTCTTTTTGCGAAATTATTATGAGTTGTTAGTTGTAAAATACGTCAAATTTTCTTTACTGCAATCATCCATATAGATTGTGTGTATAAATATGTCAGAATCTGTGTATCCTCAACTATTAGGTTACAATAACTATAGGGTAGCTATTTTTTACCGGGTTTTTTTTATAATTATTTTTTACCTTATCAAAAAGTTTTTTTCAGGGTTTTTTTTTTAGAAAAGTCCTCTTGTAATATTATTTCAAAAAGCAAAAAAACGATTTAATTTTCAGTGTTCTTGTGTTTTAGGAAAATAGTAAGAAACCCGTAAAGGATCTGCAAAGTGCTAAGAAGTATGCGGTCAATTTGTTTTTAGCTTATACTATTACACATATAGATATTTTAATTTGATAAGTGACTTTTAAATATTTGATGTGCGATTTTTGTTAGATTTTTAGTAGCTTATAAATTAATTTTTGCGTTCAGGCTATTTAGTGCAACGAAACAAAATATCGTTATTAAGTGAAATTAATACCTGATCGAATAGTAAGTGCTACATTTTGCAACAAGAGCATGTAAAATTTATAAACCTTTTTGCGTATTAATTCTTAAAATACATTTTACTTTTGCTTTTATGTAGAAAATCATTATGGTGTAGATTTTACTCTAAAAAAATATAATGGTTTAAGCCAAAATAGCATGCTTATTTTTGTATGTTCGTATACAATCAAAACTTCCAAAAATTAGTTATATATGTTTTCTATAAGACAGAGATAGTTTTTGAGCAAATTATTTGTGCACAAATAAACATGTAGTACAAACATATTTCCTGTATTTGTCTTTACTGATTTTTGCGAACACAAAGAGCATAAATCTACCGTTCTTTAACGTATCTTTGTATTTAATTTGTTTTAACGCTAAAAAGCGTAAAATGTAAATTATTGTTAGGTAGCACTTAAAAAGCAAACACAGACGCTTACCAAATTTGCGGTGTAATGTAATCATAAATACATACAATAAGTACAATTAAACTATGTAATACGATACGTGTAAAACTGCTATTTATCTTAAATATCCGCGTAATTAAAAACTTAGTTTATGAACTGCTTTTTAAGCTACGAGCAGGACTTAAAACTTGCAATTTACAAATTGTAACTGGTAATCTATATCTTTTGTCAACGTGATAGAATACAAAACTAAATACATCTACTACATTACCACGCATGGTGTGAACTTAAGGTAAAGTCAAATTTGCTAATATTCTGTAGTAAATCTTCTAAATACGCGGATTTTTTAAAATATCGTTATTAAGGTCTACAAAAATTTAAGTTATAACGAATGTTTTTTTTAACTATTTATTGTTTGCCATGATTTTTTTAGTTGGAACAAAAAAACACAGATTTTTTGTTTTTGTAAGCTTAAAAAAATTGGTTTGGTATTTTTCTTCATTTATTTCTTTATTTAATATTTAATATTTATCTTTTATTCTTCATATATTTCTACTCTTTTGGTTCTATCATATACTGTTGAACCGGTTACTCAGGTTAAAATCATATTTATATTTTTTTACGTTTTGCAAACGTAATCTTTCATAGAAAAAGTATGTTTAAATTTTTTTTTTTTTTTTTTGAATACTTTTATAACAAAGTCATTGGTGCTTGCAAAAAAAATGACACCTTTTTTGTAGTACGCACGCACAGGGAGTATAAAACACTTATTTTACTGCAAAGATTGCATTTGACATACGAATGGTAAGTTTTACAGTCAAAGTTCTACGAAACAGTACAGCAAACACGTTTTAGCACTTTCCAACAACAAAAAAAAAAAAAAATATATGTTTGCAAAACCCCAGATAAATCTTTTGTGGGCACTTAAAGTATATTCAGGTTACATAGATATATGTTAAAAACAATTTATTGAATAGAAAAATAGCAAAGAGGATAGTCATAGCTTATAAATATCTATTTACAGAGAAATCCATAGTGTAAAAAAGATATAATATTTCTTTATATTTTGTAGATCTGTAAAAAATGCTAATTTTATACCTTAGAAATTCATTAATACAATTTATAGAAATATATATTCTAATATGATTTTAGTTTTGTAATTAGTAAAAAATTTCTGAGTTCAATGCTTTTGCAAAATCTCTTAAAATCAAAAAAAAAATATTAAAGAGTTGGTTCCAAAAAAGCGTTATATTTGTTACAAAAAAGTACTTTGCGCATGGTATAATTTCCTTGTTGCAACTATACTTTAATAAAAAGTTTTAAAATTATTAATAGTATGGGTTGATTTTTTCCTATGTAAAAAATGTCCAAGATAAAAACATACTGACAAAATACGCAATATCTAGTGTTGAATTCTATATATGAGTATATTTTTTTGTTAAAATTTGTTACTACTCAGTAATAATATATATATATATATATATATATTAATATGCTTGTGATAAAGTTTTCAATGTTCAAAACCTTTCAACTAACACTTTTTGCGCAAAATTTTGGGATCAAGTACAAAAAAATTATCTTAGTAAACTACTACTATCGTATATAACACCTGGCAGCTTAGAATATCTTTTAATATACTCAACTTAACGTAAACTCTTACGAAAAACAGCAGAAAAAAAATATATAAACATGTAAACTATGCATAATCTAACTTCGTAGTAAAAACAACAGCTTCAAGCCATATTACATGTATCAAATCTTGTTTTTTGTGCCTTTTTATGTAAATATATGACCTTGAGCGTCACTGTCTGTATCGCAAAATTTATATCGACCGTTTAAAAAAATGCGTGTGGTCCATCATGCATATTTGTGCTGTATAAACCCCTTAATCTGTAAAAAGATGATTTTTTTCGTATCAGTATCTAAAGTTTTAATAATAAATGCTAAATACTTGCCTTTTTTTGTGTACAGAAAAAAAATTATAAAGTAGTATTGTTTAACAAGATTCAATACAATTTTTATATTCAAAAAACTTAAAATTAACTTAAGATATTTTTTTTTGTACGTCCAGTAGTATATTTACTGATTAAAGAAATCAAAAAGTGTTCAGTCTATAGTAAATATATTACAAAAATTGTTTTTTATGAAAATTTAAATCGATTGAATTAGTATTACTGTTTTAATAATGAAAAGCACTATACTTTATTTTGCCATCAAATTTTTACTTGCAATTGTCACGATATACAAACATACTTTGAAAATATTACATTGGTCATTAAAAAATGTAAACCTTGTTTTTACCATCTAAAAACAATGCAAAAAATGTTCGAAGCTATCCAAAACTCTTTTTATTTTAAGCATACTGCGTGTTAAATTAATGCAGGTCGAGAAGATACGTGGTAGAACATTTTTACGTGATCATCGGTTTAAAATTGGACTTAAATATAATAGTAGTATACATATTAATTTTGACCTATGTTTTATCTTTTTTTACGACATTCGTCATGTTTTTATTTTACACATACATGCTAGTACGTCTTTACTGTAGTACAAAATGTAACAAATAGAGTATAAAAAATAAAAAACTTCAAATAAAATCAAAAAACTATAGTGTATAATTTACGTTTGATCTTAAAAAGTTTGTATTGAAACGATAAAAACAAAAATCTTAGCAAAAAATGAAACATAATACATGCATGTTTTTGTTTTTATATATATGACCCGTTATAAAAATCGTAAAGAGATTTGAGGTTAATTTAGTGTGCCAAATGTTTAATATATTAATTAATTATAAAATCTAAAATGTAAAAAATAATATATATACTGTATTTTCTTTCGTATGAGCATCAGATTTTAACCCTTATAGTATATAAAATGGCTGAAAACCAGCAAAAATATTAGTATTTGTTATTACCGAAAATTAAAAAAGGCAATAATTTACAAATTGGCCTATTCTATTATTTTAAATTTTTTTCTGAAATAAAAAAAAATATGAAGTTTTACATAACTGTCGCTCTTAAGAAATTGTCGTTAATAAAATAGATGTTACAATAATAGTATTTTTATACCAATAATAAAAATAATAAAAAAGATCTTTTCTAAAAAAATACTTTTAGTTCTTGTGAATTATTACTTGAAAAATAATGCAGCAAAAAAAAATCGATATCAATAAAGAACCATGGAATACAATTATTGAGAAAATAAATAACAAAATTTTATATTTTTAGAAGAAAAGACCAGGACGCTTATTACACTTTTTGACAACATACGTAGAGTGTACTACAAGTTAATGATATTAAATTCAAGCGAGATTTATATATTTTTATCTTAAACCTCGGTCACCCGACAAAAATGTTATATATGAACAAATCATTGCAATCTACATATGCGAACACGTGTAAGTATATGGCATCCTATAAGCGATCAATATAGCAAACTATTTTTTTATTTGACTGTTTGCCGACCAACAATGAATTAGATGAGTGTAAATGTGTTTACTTAACATAAGTAACTGGCAAACGATATTCTAGTCTTACTCAAAAAAGTCATTTTTTAAAGACCAAATATCCAATTAGATTTATATTTTAAAAGTATAGTTTCAGAATAAATTTTCTTGTGTACTGAGGTATTTTTTACATATCAATTCAATTTTATTAGGATTCGGCTCCACAGATAATAATTATGTGTTTAAAAAGATGGCTCTCGTATCATATGCGTAAATGTTAGTAAAAGATGAGTGCCATATTAATTTATGAAAAAGCTTGTACTTATAGATAGTAGTAACCCTAACTTAATTGCTATAAACAAGAGAAATACAGCATTTTAGTAAAATTCGTAACCCTTTGATACTGAATCGTGATATACAAGCAGTGGCGTCACAGGTAGGGGAGGGTGGCAAATGCCACACTAGACAAAAAACTCACGCCTGAATTTGATAGGGGGGGTTTTATTTGGAAGCGTAAAACTTAGTAAAAAAAATTACAAAATTTGTATTTTTTAAATATTTTTAGAGGTTGTATATAAACATGCAATTTTTTTTTTGTTTTTAGCTCATTTATTTTTTTTTGCCCCCTCCAAAAAAAATTATGGGTACGTCCCTGGATACAAGGCAATTTTAATAGATTTACGGTGTCAACTGAAATTGGCGAAAAACCAGTATTATAAAAATTGGGCGTAGAACGCGTATGATTCATAAAAAAATAGTCGATCGAGCTATATAAACTAACTATTACAATAAACTGCGTGTGTATATACTGTTTATTTCGGGTTGTTTTTCTTTATATTTTTCTTTGATCAATTTGGTAAAATGATTTTTTACTAAGAACCTATGCTTACGGTTTTAATTTGACTTGCTGGTTATCTTGTAATTCGCATTTGCTCTTTTTGCTTTCTGTTAGTGTTTTATTACAATTGAATGTTGGCAGATCAAAGTTCTACAAAAAAAAAGTATGTCGTTTATAATTTTTACTTTTTTGTATTAACCCCTTTTTATATCTTTCTAAGCGTCGTGTGATTAGTGTTTATTTTTGCGGTTATTTTTTTAGTTTACACGTGCGTATCACATACTACTGTTTTTGTGTGATTATAACGCCAACGCATTATATCTAAATATAGTGATTCACCGTTCTTTACTAAAATCAGGGCATATTGATCCATAAGTATACACAGTTTTAAAGATTTGTTTTTTGTTGTTGTTCAGCTTTCTCTAGCACAATGCGAATCAAAAGTCGTATACAATACATAAAAAAACTTTGATATTATAAGAGTATATTATAAGTTCTACGCTGTATTTAAGGTACAAATACCTACTTCGTGTGTTCTTCGTTTTTTGCCTCACTTACTATTTTTTAGTAGAATTGCAACTACCGTATATTCGCAATAATAAACCTACATTTGACGTCAAAAAAATTTGAGTTAAACCAAAATTTTTTAAGTTATTTTACAAAAAACATATTTCGTATACATACAGGCTATTGTTGCTATTGTACGACACAATATTGAACACTAAGTTAATTTCTGTTGTATTTTTGCATTATCTATATCAATTTAATCTTTTGTGCAATTTTAAAAGTTTATTTATAGTAAATTGCCGCGTTTTTTTTGTAAGCAATACTTTCAAGTATATTATATTTCGGGTCTGATTTTGTTTTCAATGTGTCTATTTTTACATACAAGTGATTTTTTTACCAATAAAAAAAATTCATAAACAAAACTTAATATAAAGCGCTGTATAAAACTACCTACAAATTATAATTATAAAAATTGTGCTTAGTTTTGCAAGCTGCTATTCGCAGCGTTTTTTATTTTTAATGCGTACGTATATTAAAAAGGGAACATAATACCACTTCTTCAACATTACATTCTTTGTCTGCAAGTAAAGCATATGAAAGATCAATAGTATCAATAAGCATAGTTTGCGTGTATGTTTTTTTGTTAAAACTTTTAAAAGCACACTCTTTTTTGCATGATTTAAGTGCACCCGGACCCTGCCCAACCTAGTGTCAATTGGTAAGGGTATCATTTTGCATCGCTTTTTCGGACTGAATTAGTTATGTAAAACAAGTATATATAAATTTAAACGGCCTTCATATCATTTTTTATATTTTTACTAAGTATTTTTCTTCAGCAGAATTTGCTGTGGCGATTTGATTATATACCTCTTGGTTAAATGTTACTATTTTGAATTGATATTAATACATGTTACGTTGCGCTGTAAAATTCTTTTGTTAAAACATGGTTTTTGTTTTGTTGTCATTCCATCTCTTTTTGTCAGTTTGATGGCCTAAAAAAATAATGTAATTTGATAATGAGCGATATGACTACTAAAACGAAACGTAAAAATTCATATACCAAAAGTGCGACAACCGCCAAAAAAAGATTATAATTTTTGTTTTATTACTTAGCTAAACACGTGCCTAATTTCTGTGTACAGGTTAGAACTGCTTATTAAAAAAAGGTGTATTATGATTTGTTTACGTTTATGAAAAGGTACAAGAGGCTTTAAAATTTGATTAATTTGATTTTAAATAAAATTTTGGTATACAAAAAAAAAGGCTAAAAAAGGAAACAGCGTTAAAAAAATAATTACAAAAATGTTGTGAAATCCTTTTGTACATACTTGAACACATTGTTGCCTAATGCGCATTTAAAGATGTATTATAAAAGTAATAAAGAAAAATGTCACTAAAAGAGTAAGAGTATAAAAAAAACAATACGCTGATACTATGCAACGAATAAGAAAAAAACGTGAAAAAAATGCGTAGGTATATCATAGTTTTAAAACAGTAGCATAGCCAGGTTTTTTTTTCTGACCAGGGCTAGTCAGTGTTTTTTACAAAAATATGGGTCAAAAACACGATTTATGATGTGAAAAATCTTAATTATTTTTATTAAAAAATGTTCAGTATAAAATTTTTAAATTTCAGAATTTTTAACTAAAAAAATCTCTGCACAAAAAGACCCCCCCCCTTAAATTCAGGCGTAACTTTTTTTCCAGGGGGGCCAAAGCCCCCACCTGCCCCCCATAGCTACGCCACTGGCGGCAACATCCATATGGCTAAATTATAGCTAGTGGCGTAGGAAGGGGAGGGGGGCT
>JAQFYM010003871.1:0-17182 GCA_034694785.1 Agrenia bidenticulata | reverse complement strand
TCTAAATCAAAATCGCTCGATTAGTTTTGGAAATACCGATTTTTAAAGACTCGAACAATGGCCTGGGACACCCTGTAATACTTGTGTATAAATGTCTGTATGCTTATTTAATAAATGGGCAAATTATTATCATGTTAATTAATTAAATTACGACACAAACAATAAAGTAAATATCGATTCAACCCTTTGACTCCCTTGCATCAGCATAAAATTTACGTAGATCATCTGCCTCCTAATATGAGAAAGTTTGGTTTCATGGTTGGATCTGTGTTCATTAATTCAGCTCAGGAAATGCATACTAATTTTAAAAAAACCATTAAACTCTATAGTTCAAACATGATCTTCTGCGTCCATTCTCCGATTAAAAACTTTATTTGAAATCAACAGTAATTTATAATTCAATATTTATTTAAATTGTAGATTTTTAAAGTTTTGATTGTGAATAAAGCTAGCAAAGATTGATAAAATCCCACTACCATCTTCGGCGTAGTTACAATACAATACATACATACTTTTCAAACTTCTCGCTTTCTTATGTAAAAACAGACAAGTACAAAATAATGGACTGCACTATCTGCTGAAACTATAAAAGAGTTCAAAGAGTGTTTTTTGTCGCTTTTACAGAGGCAAGGGGTTGCACCGGAATGCCAGAGAATTATTAGATAAATGTTTTTGGATACATTTGGTCCACTTACTTACAAAACTCTTCGTTTTTCTCTCTAGTCAAGATAGAGACGTCTTAAGATTTCAATTGTTAAATAGTCAAATACAAGATTTTTTCAAACCTGACGTTTTCCTTTCCCTTTGGCTTTGAAAAGCTCTTCGAATTTTTATTCATGCCATGAATTACTCATCCTGTGTCAGTTTTTTCTGTCTACCATTTTGCAGTCAAACTTGAAAACCCGGAGTTTCTTTTCAATTTTTTTTTAGAAATGCAAACATCACAGAATTTTTTTTGCAGTAGTTGGTTTCATTTTTGGCGAATACTGGGTCAGTACTAAAGGGACCATGAATGTCAAATAACTTTCTCCCTTTGATGTCGAAAGGGCCGTGTACGACATCTGCAGTAGTATTTATTTATCTATATAATTCTACATACTCATCGGGATGAAATAGTTCAGGCTAAATAGATCTCGTCCCTAGCTCAGGCTCTTCAAAAATTGAGAACTGAATTTTGAATTCTTCATACATAGTGCTTTTAATGACTAATAGCATCATTTCTGGCCAACCTGAGTAGCGAAATAGAAACTAAGAGCACCTGCATTAATAATGATGAAAACCTGTTAACATTAATAGTCGGTTTAAAGTTGAGAGGTCATAAGTTTCAGTTGCGTGGCTCGGGGCCTTAATTAGTTGAGATGTTTGAAATGAAAGTTAAGATAGCATAATAATATATGTGTTTTTGTCCTTGCAGGTATCTTGGGTGAGACATCGGGACATCCACATACTTACAGTAGCAACGTACACCTACACAAGTGATCAGAGATTCCAAGCCATCCATCAGCGAACAACGGATGAGTGGACGTTGCAAATAAAATACACTCAGAAGCGAGATGCGGGAATCTACGAGTGTCAAATCAGCACTCAACCTCACCGCAGCTTTTATGTCAATCTCAATGTTGTTGGTAAGAATAATCCTGCCCTGGAATAAATTTAATAATCCCTTATTATGCAAGGCTTTGAAGACTTTGGAAATACGCCTTGCTTTTTCCTCGGGAGTAATATCTTTACGAGATTCGAGAGAGACAAGGCCGAAAATAACGCAACAGGATGACAGCATTTTGTCTTCTTGCAAATTTCAATACCAGAATCTCCTGGAATGTTTAGGACGGCCTTCATAAACCGAATTTATAGCGTTGTAAAACTTTTAAACATGGTCGTTGCAAAGGTTTTAGCTTTTCTAGCAACCCGTAGAAGCTAAATTTAAATAGAGAATAAAGATCTACCCTCAGAGTAGCATACATTCCAAAGCTTTTCGTCACCCTCTTTGGTTTTAGTGCCTTCAGGTCTGCTCATAAGTTGTTTCGTTTAACCTGAGGTGAACTAAAGTGGAAGAGTAATTAAAACTCCTTTGGACTCCTTTTTGAAAAGTTAAAACTATAGGGTGAATGTATAGTCGTTAAGACTCTGTCTCTATATTTGTCGGTATTGACTTGAGAAGACTTGAGATTTTGCACTTAGTTTGTTTAAAATATTTCATGAAAATAAGGAAAATACAAATGTAGTGAATAATTGTTTATGATTCTTTTCGTAATCTTGTAGTTCGTTTTGATGGTATTTTTGGACTAAATTTTGATATTTTCCAAACCAACCTACCGTTGCTTGCCGTCCTTTGGAAGTTTGGGGTGGGTTGAAATATTGTTTGCTAGAATTGAGAGTATTAATTAATTAATTAATTAAGATTTGCAGATTTCAGACTCTGTCAGTTGGATGAGATTAGATACTTAAAATATATTACGATCTCTAACTTTTTTATTAGATTGGTACTACACAGTTCCAACCGCGCCTTCCCTGTTTAAATCACTAATTAAATTCGAGTCCCTTTCCTCATACTGATTGACTAGAAACCAAAGTTTTATAGAATTCCTCAGGTCCCTGAGGTTTCTATTCATCCTATAAATTCCTTAGAAAGAAGGACAAGAATGAATACAGAATATGTAATTAAATCATGCAGCTGGATCCATATCCATATCTATGTATTAATTTCCTCCTGTGTCGCACATACTATAGGCTATTTTAAAGTAAAGGAAGGTAGTTCTTAAAAAACCAAATAGGATAACCAGTTTTCCGTACAGTGTGTTGTTTTTAACTGATGGTGTCAGTTTCCTTTCTATACTATCAACGATATGAAGTATATTTTATTACACATTGGCAAAAGGTAGATGAAGGAAAGGATGTATTCCGTTTCATATAGATCTCGATACAGAAGGGAATAAGGGTACGCAGAATTTCTCTACTAGTTTCGGATTTGAGGATTTCTTTCTACGCTTCTTAGAGAAACGAAAGGCTGAAATCTAAGAAATAAGGAGCTAGTGAGTGGATGGTAGGATTTACTTTTACCTTCAAGTCTCCTAAGATTGGGATTATAGTAAATATAAAATATGAAATTGTACTGTCTGAAAGAGTATATCTTGGTGACTTTTTGTCCTTTTTAAGCTTCAAGGCTTCCCTCTGTGTAGTCAGTCTCTAGTGTATGTTTAATATTCATCCGGGATAAAGTTTTCTTCACGGAAGGATACAGCATGACAGGTTTAGAATTATAATTTCTGCACCGCTCCACCCTAATCTAAATCTAATGCACATGCCTTTCCAAAGTTCCTTACTCACTGGGTTTATGTCCACACATCCAATTTGAAGCGATACCCTATTTGCATGTAATTAAGCTTCCAAGGTGACAAGAACTTTTCAGACAGAGAATTTTCGATTGGGCTGGGTAGGGAAAAGGTTCGTCCTTCATCACCGACCACAAGAGCTTTAATTTTTATTGGAAGTCGATGGGATACTTCCCTTGTGAGAGGGGATGTTTCAGGAATTGGATGTCTGGTCCTGAAAACTTAATCGGATGAATGACTTTGCTTCTTTTTATCGCAGTGGGGATTAGTTAAAGTTTTTTGAAAATCTGTAACAAAGCAAGTTAATTTAAATGGAGCCGAGACAACCCCAGAGTTCAATTTGCATTTGCCAAATCTTTACGAAGGAAATAAAGACGTTTTCCCTGCAGTCGTATTTTGTGTGCCTTTGTCTACGACAGTGAAATGCAAATGAAATGTTTTACTTGCTTCCTTTCCCAAACTTCCGCCGTACAAATACAGGCGAGAGAGTCTTCAAGAAACGGGTAGAAGTGCAGGGGTCTATTCGACACTGACTTGGTTCTGAGCTGGTAGGAACTCACTACGTCTTACCGTTAGAGAGTTCCATGGTTAATATTACTATTTCTACGGCTTTAAAAGTACGACGAAGGTAGAAAGAACAAGCTCTTTGTTCCCAGAATATCGTAAATGAGATGAAACCCCTATTATATAATCAGTTTTTATGAGATATTTTGTTGCAATAGGAAGTAGTATAACATATAATATATGTATAATATACAGACAATAAGCCCTGCTGGTTTGATGATCTATACAACTTTCTCAAGTACTAGAAAGAGCAGTAGTGGGGCTTACGAGAAGTCCATTTTGATTACAGAAGCCCATCCTCTCCTTTACTGAAGACTTTTAGAAGGAAATGCAGATACAAGTTGAAAAGAATACCTAGAGCATACACGGGGGATGAGTCTTGCAAAAACGTGTACAAGACGAGCCAGGAGGGAGTCAGGACTAGTAATAAAATTTGGCAAATGCGAGTATTTGCATTAATAGGCCTCTGTCCTTATTTGCATTAATTTAAAGCCCGGACTACTACATATGAGGTGCACTAATCTCTGAAAAAGACTCAAGTCAAAAGTCAACATCTCTCGAAGCCAAAAAAGGTTCTATCAATTCTTTTGTGCTCCAGTTAATCTTAATGTGCTACATGGCATTAGTAAATTCATGGTATTAAAAGCCAAGAGTTTTGAGTTTAGAAAATTTGAAAGAGATAAAGGGAATATCCAGTTTAGTAACACACCTAGAACTAGTATTTGCAATGTGGGATAACAATCTATCCCCTGCTTGCGTAAGCCCATTGAAGGAATTTAAACACAGTACTTAACTAATAAAATAGCAATTTCGGTAACAATTTAGACCTCAAAGAAAGTCAGGAGTCAAATATCCAAACTAGATTCGATTAGGCTGCAGTACTGTAAAGTAGAGGAAAAGTTCCGTTGCCAGGTTCTGAGTACTATTCAAAGATCAAATGTCGCTATGCCGTAACCAGTAATCTGACCACGTTGAAACGATGAGTCTTTGTAGCTTTTATGTCGAATTACAACCGACTGTTCTTTCGTTTAGCATAGAGCACGGACGCTTTCCAGCAAAATTGTTCTTTCGATTGATTCCCTTTCAACATAATTTTCTGGTCCTTTTTATGATTGTTGTATGTTTTTGGGAGTATCAGATTTTTGGATCATCTATTCAATTAAATACTGCGTACACTGGATTAGATAAATACGAATTGAAATGATGTTGGGTTGTGATTAAATGAGTAGTAGTGGAGCCTTAGCTGTAGCTCACGTTTTGAATTCATGTGTTAAGGGATCTCTTTAAACTGAGAATGAATTGCTTAACTATTAGTTTTTTACCGCAGTCACCAGGAAGGGGAAAAAATGATACGATTTAAATTTATTGATAAGCCTTGTTTGTATTGTTACAGTGCCTACTGCTTCCATTCTGGGGGGACCGGATCTTCACGTGGACAAAGGGAGTATGATCAACCTAACTTGGTACGTCATTCTTTTAAGCACCTATTTTGTAGCTATTTTTGGGTAACAGAGGCCCTGTCATATTCATATGTGACTTTCAAGCTCGAAATCTTTATGTCTCTGTATTGTAGATTCGTTTGGGGATAGATGTAACAGTTTTGGGGAATGGGTACAATTCATGTCATTATAAAAAACTACAAATTATCACTGCAATTTGAAATTTTTTCGTCTCTTCTTGTTTCACTTGTATTTGTTCTGTTGATTCATGTTCATTGAGGAGATTTAAGATATGTTAAAACATGCCCAAATTCAAAAATAAATAGTAAAATGACGTATTTTATTTATTTACAGCATCATAAAGTACAGTCCAGAGCCGCCCTCGTATATCTTCTGGTATCATTATGAGGAGGTAAGTTCAGGAAAGCTCACGCTTTCATACTACGAATATAAACCGCCAATCTTTTGTCTACAAAAACTTGGTACTCCAGAGGCAGAGAGAGATTCGCATAACTCATTTAATCATTCGATCCCACGGGATGTTAAATGAAATAAGTATTAGACTCAGTACTCACATCAGGAATGGAATGCGAAGCATTAAATTAGCACTATTCGCCCCTTCAGCACTTCCTTTTTAATTCCCAGTTCAACAAGGTCCTTAGCTGGAAGTGATTAAATTTTAAAAGAGTCAGGAAATCTTGTGAGTCCTTTGAGTATTGCAATTTTAGCTAGGAAGTTTGCTGCTAACATTGCTAGCAAAGATTTTAAGATCCAGAGGAGGGAGCAGGTAATATTTCCCCTTCATGTTATGGATGAAGTGGTTAGCTCTGATTGTGAGATCAAGTCACAGAAGAGCAGTTTAAATGCTAACATTAGAAGCTCCAAGTCTTTCAAGGGTCTTTTGGCTGGAACTGGGACTATCCCATAGTGCTGATGCTTGTGCATCCTTTTCCTCTGTGCTAAATGTTCTCTGAGAGAGGAAGGAGTTTCTTGAGAAAGATTGCGGATTTCATTGTGAATTGGAATGCTTCGTTGAAAACCCAATGGACTAATGAAACTAAATATCCCTGACCGAAATCGCAGGTAATAAATTACAATTCGGAACGTGGAGGAGTGAGTGTGATAACAGAAAAAGGGGAGACTACCACTTCCTATCTTCTCATCCAAGACGCTCGGGTTTCGGACTCGGGAAAATATTCTTGTAGCCCGAGCAACGCTGATGTGGCCGCTGTAAGGGTCCACGTCTTGACCAATGGTATGTGCAAATTATCATTCTTTGTCTCCATACATAAGTCAGCCATGTGAACTTGATGCTCCAGAGTCCCATGAAATTACAGCAGTAACCCTTAAAAAATGTCTCATTAAAAATAATCCCAACCTTTCACCTTCTTCATAGGTTACCGTTAGCAGATTTATCATTCTACGTTCTATCATCCTTTTCTCCATTTATGTTGAGTAACATGACACAAAGTTCGGATTTTAAAACGGTGGGCTTAATCATTACTTGATGTGCTTACGCCCCTTTATTTTGGTCCTTAAATTTGGTGGAGAAAGAGCTCAGAGCTCAAAGAAAGCTTGATTCCTTACCCACACTTTCATTTTCGTTCAAGCCAACACCTTCTCTGTCTTTCTAAGATTCCTTCCCACGCCATCTCATCCACCTTTCTCCAACCGTAGGGGCATCATTCAAAGACCGAGTAGATGATGAGTTGCTGATTATACCAAAGTTCATTGCGTCTGTTCAGCGTGGGAGTAGTACGTTGCGAAAATATCTGAATATTCTGAATGAGATGAAACAATGAAATCAGAGTACACAGGGAAAGGGAATCTCAGAGTAATCAAATATGTGCGTACTCGGGGATTATGAAAAGCCTTAGGAGAAGCTTTCAAAATATACATTTTTGATTAGTATTTGAATCTTATGGGCACAAGTTGTGTATCAACTAACTTTCTTGTACCTGATTAATCGAGTTGCTATGATGAGTAATTATAAAACTCATTAAGAAAATGGGAGAGATTTGGAGGGGGATAATATATCAAGATGCTGTAGTGAAAACAACAGGAAAAATTACTGGCAGGGCCGCAGGGCGATCCTAAGTTTTAAATCTAGAAAATGTTTATTATAATTAATGATTATTAAAATTTCAGGTGAGAGGTCAGCCCCCATGTCAGCCGAAGGTTCTGCCAGTCGTATATTAGATCATCAACTTCTAGCTATATCTATTCTTTCGAGTGTTCTGTGTTATTTCATGACGATTTCTCACCTGAAAAGAAACTGTGTTCCACATTCCATCTCGTATAAACCGTGTTCCTCGATCCTCAGATAAATTTAAACTTACTTGTACAGTGGAAAATGACTGACTGAAGATGAGTGTGGTGTTTTGTTTTTTTAGATAGAAGAACGTATATTAGTTCTTGGACTCAACATTTTAAAACGACTCGTATAGTGATTTGATACACGATTTGAATGTTAATGAAAATCAAACACTGAAAAGACAACTAAGTCGTCGAATTCGTTATCGTCATTCCATTTGATATTATTAAATTGAGTCGGGCAAAAAGGTTGAGGAAGTCATACTTAAATTTTAAATCAAACTGAAAAGATATTTTGGGCAAAAAATCCATCCCAACCTTCATTATTAACATGAAGTACAAAATGAATAAAAAAAAATAAGGTTCCAAACACCAGTCCTTTAGTGAATATTATAAATTATTCTTGCCCCACAGTCAAGAACCGAAAAAAACTCTACTGAGCTATTGAGCAACACATTTCTGATGAATCTAAAGCTGGAAGATTTATCAATGGTCAAAAGTGTAAAGTAGATGTACCGTTTGTAATTGTAGCATGTCTGAAAAAGCCGTTTGTAACAAGGTGCTTGATAGATTTTATACCTTGTAGATGATTCCATGCGAACCTGAAATTTCAGAGTCGTGTTACTTAAGAGGAGAGTTATCAAATTGGGTTGTTGTATCTTATCATCTGAAACTGTTGAGTAGAGTCTTACGGATCATGATGAAACTATTTTTCCCGGTGCTGTGAACAAACATGTACATAATTGCTTCTATCTTAAGGGCTATTGCAATTCAGTATTAAGGAATTGCCACGTCTATTTATTATTGACATGATCAATTGAAAAAGGATAAAGGATAATAAGTTGAAATAACAAATCTGGTTATTTCGGAAGATAATAATCTGCAACATGTAATCCATACTACACCCGAAATATTTATGAATCATCTACTGAATATATCGAAAGGGATTGTAAAGCAATTTCATCGATTTGGAAATCAGTTTATTATTAATAGGATATAAACTCTAAATTAACTAAATTAAAAATCTGAAGATCGATTCATTTAAATTAAGAATCCTAAAAGTTAAAACCTACTTACTGTATCTACTATGGATGATTTTGATCGTTTATCATTACCAAAGAATTCAAGAATGTTGTTACCTTAATTTAGTTAAGTTAATTAATATATGAAGTCCTACCTTTCATAGTTAAATATTTTCATGGCCAGTATTCAATTTTAATTTTTAAGGAAATTTAAACTCTCGAATTGAATAAACTCTTGAATTTTTACAAATTCAAAATTATCTGAGGAGTAAATGATTCTGAGTCAATAAATCAAAAATCATTGTTTGCTTTGCTCAATCAAGGCTAAAACAAATGTTGCGTACAACATTTCGTTTGATGAAACAAAAGTAACAATTTTTAACGAAGAATTAATTACGGAGTTTTAAAATGACCAGTCTGTATTTAATTTTTCCAAATATATATTTTCTACTTATCCTTACATTCCTTTAATTTTTTAAAATGAATCTCCCTATTTTATAAGTTGAATGGAAAAATAAATCTCCAGTTTTTCCAATCATTACTATATGGATTCACTATGACTAAACTACTTTAAACTATGACCGTAATCCAATACATTGTATACTATGTACGCGCTGAAGTATTCAGATACGCTATGGATATATACTCGATAAATTAAATGAAGCTGGATTTAGATGTACAACTGTAAAATATTTAAATAAGGATCCAAGTAAAAATCTTAATTCCTTGTAACTATATTTAAGTGTAAGTAATACTACTAAAAGTACAATTAAGTATTACAAGAGAATTGTATAGTAAAGTGGCTGTCGCTGCAACATTAGAATCACTAAATGAGTTGAAAGTAACTCAAGTACATTTAAAACAGCATATGTATTTGTAACGTTTAGAGGTGTTTATTAGATGCAGAACAATTTACGACACTCTTTTTGTGAAATAGGATCGACTGCACGACTACAGGCTTAACTACCGGGAAAATTCTGTTAATCTTTTGGAATACTTAATTGTTATTTAAAAAGAAAAGTATTGAATTATGTTGGATGTGTAATGCGTAAAATAAATATTATTAATAAAACGAATACAGAGGATGCTTTCATTAGTCTGTCTGTCATCATGAAATTGGCGGTTGGCTTTTGTTGAAGTCTGATAATTTTCAAACGTTTTATCCTACTATAGTTATTCAAAGGCTTCTAAGAATTTTCCTCTACGCGACGACCTGAGAATATTTATTTATGATAGGAAAATCAATTGAAACGATACCATAACAAACATTATTAATGAAAATTTATGGTCATAAGGATTGCCAAACTTCGACACAATTTTTCAAGGATTGTTCATAAAAATTGCTTTTAATGTTGTATCTATCGCGGATTTTTTAATAACTTTATCTCTTTAAATTTTTTCAGTCTAAATATTTCATGGATTTTAGATTTTACTTTTTGCCAATATCTGTAGATCTGAACGAATAAGATTTTAGGCATGCTACCATAAAATTCCAAAATTCAATCAAAACATTTGCATTTACAAAATGTGAAAAATCTTTTAAAATCACACACAAGTCTCAGGTCTAAGGAGCTAGTCGAAATCAGCACTTTTTCACTTCTAAAAAAGTTAAAAGACAATTTAGCCACCATAGGCATTAAATTTCTCCAGTAGTTAGATAAAGGTTGGGAAATAACTTTAAGCAGTGGAATGATAACGTAAAAGGTATCAGTTTTTAATCGCAGTATTCTATTATAATTTATAATTTTAATGTGCATGGTCATGCTCGTGATCATGATCGGATTCAGATGGATGAGCGGTTGAAGCGTGGCCGTCGTGAGTATGGTCTCCATGATCATCGATGGTGGAATTTTTACTACTGAATTCATGACTGTGACTGTGCCCATGTTTGTGTCCTTCTGCAAAGGTAAATAAACATTTAAAATCGATTTAATTGATTACTTGAATTGGATGGATGCCATAAAATGTAAAATTCAATTAAAGTAAAGCAGAATTTTTTTTGAACGTTATTCATCATTGAATGCATTTAGTTCTACTTTAATAACATTTGACGCATCCTTTTAAGGATTTAGGCAGAACTCTTACCCATAAACTCCAAACTGCCCATAAGGACAAATCCTAAAATAGCTACCAAGATATGGAAGTATTTTCGTTGAAGCTTCTTCCCTTCTTCCTGGAAAATTTCAAAGAACGTGACATACAAGAGCGTTCCAGCAGCCAGGCCCTGAAATCCATAAATTTGATAAATTATATTCCATACTAATCAACCACTAAACCTAAAGTCCCATCAGAGACATGCCTCAACGAATTTAAGCCTAAGTGCAGGCCTACCTCTCACTTATAATTTGACATCTTCCCTCCCCTCTCCCTCTCTTTGCGATTAAACACTTGAGTCACGGTCTTAAGGCAACTAGCAAGTAGTGGATGTGTACAATGCATAATTACTCGTGAAGTGACTCGATCTATTCATCTGACACGCCATTTATGCATTGTTTAATTTACATCCCTCTCCACATAGCTGGTGGTAAGAGGCTAGAGTAAACTTGTACTCATAATTCCAAGCAGCGTAAGTTCTTGACAACGTGCTGACAAGACCCATAATTCGTTTCAAACCCTGTGAATCTGCAAATCTGCATAGTAATTAACGTTATCGGGCTACCAAAATAAACACAACTATTTGTAATGACGTCTAATGACAAGCTTTTCCTTGTACGCCTTTTCTCGTAAAGTGCATGTGGTTGCTTAAGCTGAAGTATAAAACATACCATTAGGCCATAACCATAAACTAAGGATGGCTAATAGAAGATTTTATGGGGAAAATTCTGCTCGAAAACAAAATTTATTGTTGTTCTGTCCCATTCTCACTAATTTTGGATGTTCATTCAGAGGGTACTACGAAATGGATATTACTGATCCCATCTACCCATCCTGAAAACATAATAGGCATGATGAATTCTCCAATAGGTGTGGATTTTCAGAAATTTTCTCAACAACAGGAACAACAAAAAGCCTGTCGAATTCCTCCCCAGAATGAATCATTCTCTGCGAGTTCTGGTTATCTGAGTTAATGCAGTTTCAGTCCCTAATAACTTTGCTAATTTCATAATGAATACAAAAGAAAGATATAGTGACCACCCAGTAGATTCATAGTTCGTTTATCTAACAGGAATATTTTGAACCCGGATGGTAGTAGCAAAATTCAGAAATTAACACACATTGTGCTAAATGCATTCTTAGTACAAAATAGACCCAACTGGTTATAGCTTTTAGATCTTCATTCTTAAAGTCTCTGGCTTCTGCCATGGCACGTTCCCCGAAGAACTGACCATTAAGCCTCAATTAGTAATAAATTTCAGATATATTTCTACCCGTAATGGTATGATGACTGATGGGTGCAAACCATCTTAGAATCCTAAGTATTAGACGTTCCTAGTTAATCAGTTATCACCTCTACATAAAAGATATTTGTTTGAAAATCTATCCACCTACTGAAACTGTTTGACCATTCTCAAGCCATCGAGATCACCTTTGTGTGAATGCATTATGATCTGGCTGTATCCAGTTGTATGCTAATTAAAACTTAATTTTCCGAGTGAATCATTGAATACATGGCTACTTGAGCAATAAAATCTCTTACTTGAAAACATCCGACAACAAGAGCATGATGAATTCCACTCGCTAAAGATTTTTCAGTAACGATGATTCCAATTCCGATTCCAATAGGGCTGACTAATGACACGACCAATATGTACATTATCATCCGGCAAACTTTAGTTTCAGATGAGATAAGTTCAACTCCAATGCAGAATAAAATTGTGCACTCATGCAGGGAAACGGCTAGAAATAAGTACCAAACATCCATCTCCGTACTCTGAAGTCCGATGGCCATCCCTTCGAAAATTCCATGAAATGAAATGGCAACAACAATTAAAATATTCCTAATCTCTCCTCCGATAGATTGGTCTAAAGTCTCATCGTCCATGGGAAGGTGCATGTGACTATGTCCATGAGATTGATGGTTATGCTTAGGCGAGTGGGGTATCTGTTTCTTCTCCCTTTGATTACGATGATGCACTCGCTTCTCATCAATGACTGCAGTAATATCATCCGAGTGTAAAATACCATTTTGAAAATGATGAATATTAGAAGCTGAGTTTTTTCCATTAGGATCTGCACATGAGGCTACGGTTGAGTTAGAGCCTGTGAGTAAATTGATTTCGGAATTAGTGCTAACAATATCTTTCCACCAGTCAGGATCGCAGTATTGAAATTTCTCAGACACAAAACCCCCATTAGTGATCCCACTCGTCACATTATGACATCGGATTTTCGTTATTCCTGGAATCTCTTCGTGGATGGCATTTTTGCAAAACATTTCCTTCGTTTCGCGCAACTGATTCTCCTGTCTTCGAACATCATCAGAAGGAAAAAGCGAGAGTTTGGCTTTACACGGTCTATCATTTCTTGCACAACAAGCCAAATCAGTGCCCTCACGTCCATTACTATGGTGTGGATTTGAATTGGCAGCAGGAACGGACCTAGCAGTGCATGTACTAGTAGGAGTGACTGCTGGGGATACTTCAATCTCTTTATTATGCAATCCTTTTTCGTTTTCCACCCTGCTCAAAGTTCCGCATGAACGAGCCATGTTGTGCTTCTTTTGGTTTTCATTTCGCTTCTGACTCGCTTCCTTCTTCTCAAACTTGCGTTTATGAACTATTGAGTGGACGATGTCTTCTATGAGATAAACTAAGAAGAACCCCCCAAGAAATATTACCTCTGTAAATGGAAAGGACACGTTGGGCTCAGCCTCTGCAAAACTGTCCCGAACTTCAGGCATCATATGCAAGAAACATGTAGCGAGCAAGACCCCACCACCGAAGAACATGAGAATTGATATCACTTTCTTCATTCTTTGATCCGTCCCCTTTGACCACTTCTTGGCAATCGTTTTGGCCACCACTAAGGGGAACATTCCGAAAAATAATCGTACCACTCCTGACAATGTCATTACCAATAGCTTCACTGATATCAGCTCCATATCGTTGGATTTATTACTACTAACTTTAAATTAAATATTCAATCAAGTACCATATAAAATTCCAACTTGACGCCACTAAAATCTTAACAAAATGACAATGGACAATCAACTGTTAATAAAACTTTTTGAAATTTAGTTTGAAACTAAATTATATTTACATCCTCCTACTCTCTCCACGCGTCTATACTTCGATTGAGAATCTTGTATCAGAAACAAATGACAGAAACGACTATTTTGACACACTTTTAATAAACAGATCCATTCCACGGTTAATTATAGAAGGGGGTTATCTCATCATCATCACATCCACGAGCAATGTATGTCCATATAACTTTCCTCATCAAGCACTCATGCGAGTCGATCCTTTCATTTGATACGTTGCACGCTATTTGCAGTTACAAAAAATCCTCAGCACGTTAAGATAATATTTTGTGTATTGGGCGAGTGGTGTGTTTGCCCCAGAGGTAAAACAAACACTGAAGGTTCATTGCCTTTGTACTCGTTCTTGGACACCCAATAATATCAATTGCACTTGTATGAGCGTATCCCAATCTCTGGTTATTTAATTGTATGCGCAACTAGTTAGCAAAATATCAACAAATATTTGTGTAATGTCCCTTCCGTCCAGGAATAAAGATAAATTTCCGGGTTTAGATGTGATGGACTTAAGTTTTGACACTCTTTTTCACTGGGGATTTAGTAAGGGTATTTGTCTTGTTTATATACAAGTTTAAAATTTAAATTAGCTTTACCTTGTTGACATGCTTAAAATATCCTATTTTTGTACAAATAAAGTAGAATAATTCCTTCACTTAAACGTATTCAAACAGATATCACAGCCAGATGAAAATTAATCATCCTGATTGTTGCAATTCTCCCACTGAGGCGTCACTAAATAAATGTTTTTGATACGAGAATAGGCCGACACTCTTTGAATAGAGATTCATATCAAGCACTCGGTGTAAACAGCAGGTTGACACAACCAGAATTTCGAGATAGATCTTTGTAAGCGATTTGGTTTAGTTGTCTGTTGTGAATTACAGGATTATGTACAAAAAAATAGAAAGTTTTTGGGGTTTGCAAAAGCTGGTTTGTTGCACTTGCAGATACTTTTCAGACTATGTCAGTCTGTCATTCCCTCACGTAATCAGTTCTCGCCTTCTAGTGTACCTGCATCTCGTATCTGAAAGTTACAAGATACAAAAGGATAAAAAAACGTGTGGTTCCTTTTTGTAGATAAATCATTCCATTTATATGAATTAACTGTATTAAGTTCCTATCAACAAACTTCACCGGTTGTTATTCTCATTAGACTGTCACTCTAATACAGATCGGTGTGATAGGATTTTATAGATATTTTATTTCGAAATGTTGGCCTAGACTTTGAATTAGATATTTTATAAATACCGGCGCCAACCTATTTTAGTAACACCTTAACGTATAGATGTTAAGAATTTCAAAAGATTTTAAGTTTAGATAGATATCACACAAGTATGGCTGTGCAAAATGCTCAATTAGGTTTGAAACTTTTGAATAGTTTGAATGTGTTATTTTATAGCTTCAAGTTTTTTTAAAATTATAATGTCAGAATGTCAAAAAAAATAATAGAGTAGCTCACATCCGGTACCAGTGTACCAGTGTGATGAGAAGATAGAAGATGCTATAGAGAGTACACGATACAATGAATTCGAATATGCTTTGACAGTTAGTTGAATGACACTACCGTAAGCTACAAACTAAGCATTTCTCAGTACATGGTTTCAAATTTCATGTTCTTGTAATATATGGCCGTTTTCATGCAGGCTTATAATTGTATGAATGAAAAATATGAAGGGATTGAATACTTGGAAATGTATGATTGACTTGCCTTTAATGATGATGGTAAATGGTGACGAGGTTTTAGTTTTACAGACTGATTATAATAGATTCCGCTACATTCAAGTTGAAAGTCAAAGTCGAACTGAACTCAAGGCAGAATTTGATTTGTTAATATTGCAATAGTAGCATTTGTATCTGTAAATTAATATCCACACAGAGTCAATAGGAGAATATAACCCTTGAAAGTTGTTTTAACATAATAGAGGCTGCTACACTGAGCATGAAATACACAGTAGACACAAAATATTCATAAAATTCGCTCATTGTTAGACCCAGCCAGGAGAGCATGAGAACGTGAGAAATAATATATGGATAGGTATTGAGTGACCAGTTAGTGGCGGCAGGTAGATTAGTATTAGCATTAGCATTAAGAATATTAAGATACTCGGCACGAAGACGTGCATTATCTCTCCAACATGGAACGTACAAAGTTAAGCTATAAAGGTCCGATATGAGAAGACAATATTAACAGCAGGATGTGGATGTGTTACCAGGTAGCTTGAGCACTTGGAAAACTAGCTTAAAGTAATTTTTCTTTTTGTACAAGATACATAAAGTCTATCCACCTTGGTTTTCTGCTAATACAGATGAGCTAAAGCCCTAAATAACGTGATGTTAGTACAAGGGGAATAAACAGGTCGACGGGTTAACAATCGAGATGAATCTCGGATGACTAAGCTGCAAATAAGCTGCGAATGATTCACATTGAGATGTAGTTAATTTCTTCACCCCTAAGTACATAGGTACAAGAGCGGTTATAAATCATTAAAAAGCATACTTCAAATCAAAATAGGTAACCTTAAATAATTCCAATTTTAAGAATGGTATAGATGCAAAGCGAAAAATAACCTAATCGCTTTTCAATACACAAACAAGGTGGTACAGTTGAAGCTTGAAAGATGTTGAGGGAATAGCGACTCCTCCAATGTAAGAATGTGTTGAGCACTGCAATGAAATAGTCAATTGGTTTAAGCGGAGAATTGAAGGTCACAAGATACCTTTATTAAAATATTAATAGCCTTTAATAGGGGAACTTCAGAAGATGAAATGAGTCTCCAACAATTCCCATGCATATAAGTTATGGAGTTTCTTAGGTGTGCCTTTAGTTCACAGTTGATGATTTTAAAGAGTTCCATATTAATTTGTTCTTTGTAGGCTTTTTGATTCGTGTTCCCATATTTGTTACCCAAGGTAATGGGTGAGGAGTTGGAAGGAGGCATTTCTAGTTTTAAGCGGAAGTTTGCCGGCGGGCAACGGCAGAGCAACAGCGTGTGAATAATTATTATTGTTGGTGGTCTTTTTTTCTCGTTCATTTCTTAAGATTCGTCATCTTGTCTCTTTCTGTGACCTCAAATGTTTACCAAATTACTTTCTGTACACCCTCTGAAAAGGGTGCTAAAATGGCTAAACTATTCCAGTCCAGTCAAAAAATACTATTGTAACTTGTTGACAAGCTTATGAATTTAATTATGACAACCGAGACATCCGATGACCTCTAAATGTTATGGAATAGAATACTACAAACTAAATGCTAACACTGCACTAGAGTCTATGTATTACGTCCACTACGTACCACCTAATAAATTGGATCTG
>JAQFYM010003870.1:0-17183 GCA_034694785.1 Agrenia bidenticulata | reverse complement strand
CGTAGTATGTTTTTTTTTATTCACTCTTGTTTTTTTTTCTATTGCAAAAAAAAAAATTACATTTCATATTAGTAGTGCATTAACGGGCAAAAAATATTGTATAGTAAAAATAAATATATTGTAAACAATATATTTAAATATATTTTTGGAAAAATATTTTTTTGAGATGCCTTGTTTGATATATCAAAAATGGAAACACGTGTTATATCTTTAATGGTGGATATAGAGAGGTTTTACTGAAGTAGTATACAAATTAGTATCTTGTGGAATGATAAATATGCTGCTTTATGTGTTAAATATATAAAATCTTTTTTAAAAGTAAAAAAAAAAACTGTAAACATGTTTCGGTTTAAAGGACATAATAAAATTTTCGGTTATTAATTTCATGTAATGAATTTCCGCGAACGGGTCAGTTATTTTCCAATATAGTAACATATAATTTTGTTAGTAGTTACACTATAGTCTAACTAAAACTATTAGTTTATCTAGAGTGTATGTATGTAAATCGATTACTTATAAAGGGTGATCGTATTTTCAAGCTTAGTAAATATAAATAAATTTTATTTTGTGTTATATTTTACAAAACAAAGGTTTTATCTACTATTTAAACGCCAAAATGCATAAGTAAACATATCCGAGATTGTTTTTTGGTCCATTTTCAAAGCAGGAAATACATGTTTAATCTTTTTTATATTTTTTTTTTGCGTATTTATATACTTATATTGAAAAATATGTAATGCATGACTTTATGCATATAAAATACGTACCACCACATATGAACTTTAGTGTGAAAAAGCACTGTAAACTTAGAATCTATAAGCAAGAAATTCTGACGAAAAAGAAACCGCAAATCAAGTCAATTTTTTTTTACATTGCCTGTAGTTACTTTTGTGCTTAAATTAATATTATTTATCAATTATGGCAGAATGTTGATAATTAAATATAGATGTTCTAAACAATACTGGTAAATCATTTATAATATACGCTGTACAATGAAGATAACTTAGTTAAAGTACATGGCTTACCTTAGGTATATGTTTTTTAACGCTAAACTTTGCAGCATATGTATACTTCTGATCAGGCTTTTTTTGTTATTTTTTGGTTTTTTTATTTTAGTATAGAAATAAAACACAATTTCTGTTTTTTAGTTGCTAAAAGTAGTACGTATTTGTAATAAAAATCAAAAGAAAATACTAGCTTGTAAAGGTGATCCCAAATGCAAAAAACCCCAACTACAATAAAAAATATTTTATCTGTTAGCAAGTACGTATCGTTGACGTGTAGATACTACAAAAATAAAAAACTATAAGGATTTTACATGTGAACAGAAAAATAAATAAAAACCGATAGAAAATGAAAATTAAACATAAAAAGTCATGTATTTTGCATAAAATGATATGAATATATACATTTTGCAACAATATATACGTTATTTACAGCAAGATTGTCGAAAATCTTTTCTATATTTTTTGCTGTCAAAATATGCAATTTATAGACGTCTTTTTTTCGTTATGACAAATACAGTATTGTAAGCAGCAAAATAATCATAAAATATTTTTTTTATCTTAAAGGGTTAGAAAGTAGGCCGTGGAAGACCTTATTTTGTAAAATACTACAAAAAAAATGCAAAAGTTGACGTTTAGGATTATATATTTTGTTTGATGTTTACAAAAGATTTGGTACTTACTTACAAAAAAAAAGTGTTAATAAAAATATAAATTTTTTGCTACATTGTTTGGGAAGAACAAAAAAATGCAATAAAAAGAATTTAGCGATAAATTTTTATGTAATGATCTCAATTTATAATTTTTTTGCTGCTTAATGGCACACCAATATCTGCAAAACGTTTAGAAAACCACAAAATACATTTCATATTAAGCCAATGCTCAATTTAAATATATGTTATATGTTTTTGCATCTTTTATTACTGAGCAAACATCTAGGTTCTTTACAAAACAAATATTTATGTTTAGCATGTATAACATCAGTGTAAGAATACAGTTGAAAATTTTTGTTTGAAAGCGTGATACTTCCATTGTATGTTTAGAGCTATGTTTTTATTAATCCTATGCCGAAATTATATAATACCGATTTCTTTTTGAAAACTTACTATATAAAAAAACATAATATAAAATATACACACGAAAACTAAAAATGGCGCTAAAAAACACCATGGTGTAATTTGTTTTTATATGGAAAAATTTAAATGGCAATCTAGAACAAAAACTTTAAGACACTTTTTTTAAAAAAAAAAATTGTATATTATTATTATTTTTGAAAAAACAAAAACTCAGAAATGTTTGATATCAATGTTATCAGTAAAGACAATATTTGGCTATAACTTTGTATTAGTATACTTTTTATGATGTGAAGTAAACTAAAATCGCAAAAAACATAAATAAAAATTGCCATTTTTGCAGTTAGACATATTTTTTTTAACGATATTGTATTTTTTATATGTAAATAACTTTTTTTACTAAGTTAAGAGTAAAAAGCTTCTTATAATACAAGTAAAAAAATAACAAAAAAAAGTTCTACGACTTTTGTACACAGTAAACATCAGGTATATAATTACGTATAGGATAAGAATTAAACTAAAAGGTCTTTTTAACAACTACAAAAAAAAACTTTCACACGTAAAACAACAAAATTTAAAATAAACGGCATGTCAAAAGCGGGTAAATAGCATAAGATGTTATGGCTTACATATAATTTCTCATAGTTCTTTTTTCGCAGTTTACAAACAAAAATATTATTAGAGAAAAACATGAAAAATTACTTCTAAGAAGCTATCAACACCTATGGGAAACAGCATATAAAATCTCCAAACGTCTACAAATTTACAAAAAGGCGATAACATACGCGTAAACAACATTTTGTTTTGTTTGAAATATCCTCAGAAATGTATAGAAATTTCTTTGAGCGTTTGGATGCGTAAAAATACATTAAAAAATGCTAAATTTTTTATTAGTTGTATTACAAAAATACAGTTTAAATATAATTCTATAAGTGGTACAACATAAAGAAATTGTTATTAGTTGTCAGAAAATTTAGCTGTTGTTGATTAGTTTAAAAAATCAATATTGTATTGATTTTTAGTCATGAAAACATATTTTCTATGTAAATTCAGATATATGTAACTGCTTAAATTACTACAGAAAACATGATCAATACAAACTAGCAAGCTGCAATATTGGATTTTCAAAAAAGCTACTTTAAAACTGTGTAAGTATTAATAAGAACCCAAATAAAGCGATAACATGTCAAGTCCTATAAACTTTACAAACAGAAAGTTTTTTCTATGCAAAACTGTGTTTTTATGTCGACAAACTGTTTTCGATAATTCTCACTTTTTTTTGTTGGCTTGAATACACTTTTTGAACAAGCTTTTAAACTTTTTATCTGCGGGTAAAAGTTTTTTTCAAAATCAAATATTAGAAACATTGCTTAAAACGCCTGTCCTTTTTATAGTTGCTCTCATGTTAATTACGACCCGTATCTACTAATAATGGATTTTCAATAAAAAATTGTTTTAAATACACGGAAATATTACAAATAATAAAACATATTAAGTACTAAAAAACTGCGTTAATAAATTAGATTTTTCATTAAAAAAAAATAGCCTTTCTATTTTGAAAAATAAATAATACTCGTAATGATGTAAAAAAATAAACTGTTGATAAGATAGGAAAAGAATATTAATTTTGTTGCTGGATGTGCAGCTGATGTATTTTTTTTTGTCTTACATTGTGTATAGAGTTTTAAAAAATGAAAATCCCACAACTTCCGACAGTATTTTTTGTGTAGAAAAGCGCAAAAAGCGTTTTTTTGGCATTATAGAGCTAGAATATGTATTTTTAACGCAATCTAAATCTGCGTAAACGAATAAAAATATGTAACCAACACGTTAACACGAATGAAAATCTATAATATTTACCGCATACAAGATATCTTGTAATAGTAGTAATAAATTTTACAAAAAAACGAAAAAACAAATACAAGTTTTACGTTATAGGCGGCGTAAAAATACGAAAAAAAAACATGTTATACAGTTTGAAAAAGTTATTTGTAGTCTTAAGTGTTGCTGTTTGTATAGGAACTGTTTTTCTGACCGAGGCAACGCAAAAAACAATATGTATATACAAAAAAAAAGTAGGTATGTATGAATTTTTTTCTTTACTTATATATGTTTGTTTTTGCGATAAAAAAAATGGTAATGTAACAATAATAATAAAATAACCTTTTAATAAGTAATAGAATAGGTAAGAATTTCAAAGCCGGATAAAACGTAAAAAAAGAATAGAGTTACTTTAACAACTGTAAAATCTTTCAAAATCTACAAAACTGTTAATATCATATGGGTACAGTTATTTGCGATGTTGCATTTTAATATTTCAACCACAAAACAAAAAACAATTATATTATACTGAGATTTATACAGAAAAGATTTTTTTGATCAGCATTTACACACTGTATTACGTACAATAACAAATAATAAAATCGCTTAAAAGATTTTTTTAGAGGAATAATATGCCCTATTTTAAAACTAGTACCACATTTACTAAATCGTCAAAAACCTGCTGTGAAAACATTTCGGTAATGTTTCTTGTAATTTTTGCTATAAAGACCAAATCTATTACATATCTTAATACACAAAATAGGCTTTTATTAATATTTCGTTATTGTAATAAAAAGAAGCCAACGATAGTTGTGACAATTGCGGTTGTAATAAAAAAACCGAAAATTTTACAAACAATTTTTTTTTTTTTTCTTTTTAACGACATTTATGAAAAAAATGAAAATTAATCTTTATAAACACAAGTAATTGTAAATAAAAACTTAAGTTCTTTTTTTATTTGACAAAAAATCATTACTTTATTACAAATACGTCAAAAAAAAATGTGTTTGTATTTGCTTAAAAAAATTTGTTTTTTATTCTATTTATAACCAAACAGTTTTAAATATGTTATTCACTGGTAGACAATGCATGTATCATTAAGAATCCGAATGTTTCTTATACTGGGAAATTACAAATATTCATGGCACTTAAATGCTCAAAAAGGCAGAAAATATGCTCATGGCGAAATTATTTATGTGTATTTATATTTTATTTAGTCAATCCAGATGAAAAAATATACAAAACATTTTTTGAGCTAGGCACTAACCCAATTTTTATAATATCTTTTTACAAAAGCATCTTAGATAAAAAAAATATTTATCTAAGGTATTCGTGTTATAAGAGACGATATTTAGTAAACTGGTCTTTAGTGTTTGTGGTTTTTTAAGGCTGCTTGCAAAAGTTAAAAAACGTATGCTTTCTACAGCAGATGTGAACGATATTTAAAGCGAAAACAATTTTTGTACATATAAATCGCAAAACTCATACATAATTCTTTTATGTTAAATGTTTTTATAATGGTCTGTAGAATAACATTGACACAATCAAATTGTCACATTATTGTTTTAATCTGTTCAAACTCTAATTTTTATACACCTTTAAATTTACTTTGGCAACATAGAAATACGTGTGTTGGACTTTTGCATAGTTAGCGCCATCCGCTTTTTATCTTATAATTGTACTGTTTTGCTTTTGCGAAATAGTAAACAGCGCTTAGCATTCAAGACACATATTTTGGCATATTTTTTTTTTAGATATAGGCTTTTACAAAACAAAATCCTTGTTAATTATCCGCAATTAAGTTTGTCTTGATATGATCTTTGTCCGTTATCTTTCCAACAAAAATACATCATTTTTAGTATAAAAGTATTCGACCGTATAGTTTTTGTGCGTCATATTTTTATTTCATTGTTATTTTATTTCTTATTTTGTATCTGTGGTTCTCTTTTACGTTTACAAATTCCATGTGTTATGTATAGTTATTTTGAGCGTGTTATATGCTGCTACCTTTTAAGTCTTTTTAAAGTTATTTGCAAGAGCTTTTTTCGGTTTACAATGTTTTTTCAGGATGTCAATACCTTTTATAATTCTTCGGAAAAATAATAAACGATCTAGTTTATTTTGCGTTGTCGGTTTGCACTGTACACATTTTTCCTAACACGCGCAGAGGTTTTTCTTATATGGTGATGCATGGACTACACGTTTTTTTTTATACGTTTATCGTATGCACTTATTTTCTATTTTCTTATAACATAATTTACAGCCATTTTGAGGACGCGTAATTGCATATAACAGATCATAGTACATAAAAATACCAAAGAAACGCTCTTATTGATTTCTTAGTATATACACACTGCGTCAAATTAATCGTCTAAAAAAGGCGCATAATATTATCACTTGATCAGTTTAAGATATTCACCATATTTTAATACAGTCGAGTATTCCTAATTGTGAACTGCATAAGTTGTACGCGGTCTAAAACTTATTTTTTTCGGTACTACTTTTTTATTTTATAAAAATTTTTTGTACATTTTTTTACGAAATTACTATTTATAATACTATAGAAATAACAAATTAATATAATTTTGTGCTTATCGTATTCGTTGTTTTCAAATCGGTATACATTAGTTGACTGCCAAAACCGCATGTTAATAAACCCCTGGCGTTTTTTGCTTTTTTGGTCTTTTATATTTTGGTTGAACCTTGTAGACAGTTAATATATTCGTTTTTGCTTTAAATGCTTTCTGTTATTGTTTTCGTAAAAAGTTGTTATAATATTTTGACATGCTGCTTTATTTTTCATCTGTACGGGAATTTTACTTTCTAGGTCATTTTTTAAAATTCATTTCGTTAGCATATTGCATCAGTACTTAAAAAGTACTTTAAAAAAAACTCATTTTTTTTAAGCAAATCGCGTTGCATGTTTGGTATAATTTATATGATTCTGTTAAGTATATTCCTGTTCTCTGTGAACGCAACTATGTTAAAAATATTTCCATTCACAAGTAAATTATTCTAACTTGCTCATTTTTTCTTTTTAAATCAAAAATTTTTTTGTTGTAGTAAAGACGACCATACCAAACAGCGCTATATTCAGTTTTTGTAACAACAATTTTTCCATGTCAAGAATATATTTTGACAATTTTTGTTTGTCTGGTGTTTTTTTCCTATATAATTATTTTGCTAGGTTGTCGGTATTTGTATTTTTTCTTTTTGTTATCAGGTTTATAATGTCACTAGTATATCAAGAATCTATATACTAATTTTAAACGTATTTTACAAGGGTTACAAAATACTGCAATGCTTACTACAACTTGGAGTCTTTTTATTATATCTTGTATTTTTTTATGCTTGGTTAAAAGAATTTTTTATGTATTTACACCAATTAAAATTAGAGGAACTACTTTACGTTTTATCTGTACCTTTTTAATGTGATCATTCTTGTAAATCTCTTTTAGGGTGTGTATTTTTTTCTCTATAGTAAAATGCTCTTTTACTATAAGAATTTTGTTACCATGGTAAGTTATAGTTGTTACAATATACTTTTTTTATGTTTTACGAACATTTATAGTTTTTATTATAGTTTTTAGTTCAAAAATTTTACTATGGGTAAAATCTTACTATAGAGCGGTCTATGGGTAAAAATTTTCCTTATAGGAAAAAAATTTTCCTATAGTAAGATAAAAAACAAAAAAAAATTACCATAGGGAATTTTCTCTATGGTAATTGTATTTGAGGGCAATGTCTGTAGGGAAAAATCCCCCATGGTAGAAAAAAATACACACCCTTATTGTTTTTTTTTTTTAAATGGTCTTATGTTCTTTTTTTAAGTTTTCAATACACCAATACATCTTTAATTATTGCATCACAACATTTTTTTTAAATTTTGAAAATATAATTTTATGTACGTTTTTATGTACGTTTTTATGTAGCGGTCTTGTAACTATATGTAAATGCTTATATATTGTGCAAATCTAACTTTGCTTTAAAATGCATGTTTTCTTACTGCCAGGTGTTCATTGATCCTAACAAAAACCCCATTTTACAGTATATCAGTAAAAATCTATACTGTTTGTTATTTTTGCAGTAGTTCGTCAATTACCAGGGAACCAAAAATTATTTTGTGCACATAACTTGTTAAATGAAAGCAGGTCTACTCAAAATTTGACTTTTCATTTTTTGACTACGAAGCATTACCGACTTGTATTTTTTTCGTAGCTTTTCTGCATTTATATCTTCTTTTTTGTAAATCAGCTAATAATATAATATTTTTTCTGTTTGATCTCTATAGAAACAAATTTAACTGTACCAGTTTACAATATCTAGTTCTTCTTTTTCTTTATCTCACATAAAACGCAGAATTAGTTTTTTTATGTATTGCGATCGATTTTTTAACAACCAAGTTTGCGTTCCTATAAAAATATTTTCCCATAGCCTATACATGCGTTTTATGTGCTCTTATACTTTAATAAACAAGCAGTTACACAAAATATTTATTCTATAGTCGTATTACACATGCGTAATTTATATTTGGTAATACAAAGAGCTGCAAGTGTTATTTTTTTCAATGCATGGATCCACTTTTACATTGTTGATTTTTTAACAACCAACGCAATGCATTTACAATAAATTCACAGCTTCTAAATATCTTTTTATAGATTTAAGGAAATTTGTTTTTATTTACATTTTATTTATGTAAATTAATAGTATTTTTTGCAATGCATAGACTTCATCTCCTGGTATTTCTTTGCCCTGTATTTTTTTCATTTGCATAAATATCAAACACATACTTTAGCCTTTTGGCAGCATCGTTGAACACGTGATACATGTTTATAAAAGTGCCCTTTAACAGTATTTTTGTAGTATTGTTTAGCCTTTTTTTTGTTTGTTTCTATTAATTTGAAAATTGTTTTTACAAGGGCTATCTGCCTAAAAAGTTAGACGTTAGTAAATTTTTGCGTAACTTTATTCCTATCAAAAAATTTTTAATTTTTATATCGCCACTGTATGACTTAATTATAATATTAAAAGCAGTTTTCTTTTTCTGATTTACTAGAGACCGGATTTCAGTCAATATTTTGTTCTTGTGTAATATGTTTAGTTACGAAAAATGAAAACTACTATTCCTTGAATATTTCTTACACTGGTCGATTTTTTCCCTGTGCAAAGATGCGTGATTTAGTTTTACAAATAGTTTTTTAATAAAAAAAGCTGCATGTTTGCGCCAATCTTGAACAAACACATATTAGTTTTGCGTACATGATTACTTTAGTAGTATTATTTTTTTTCGGAGTGTTCCTTGTTCAAAACTTTAGGACTTTCAAAAAATACTAATTGCTTTGTTGATTATTGAAAAATCTTTTTTTCATAAAACATTTATTATTCTTAGCGCTTACTTTACAAATAGTTTCAATTTACATTTCGCTAGTTTTTTTGTATTTGTAAATCCTCTAGGCGCTCAAATACTACCTGTCTAGTATTTCCAGTGTAAAATGTAATAGCGTAAGATATTTTCTTTTATAAAATTATTTTATAATAATTGATTATAAATGTTAATTGTAATTCATTCTTTTACGCGAATACTGCGTATAAAACAATAAATTTATACACATAAGGGCTATAGTCTATGCTAATCGACAATTAGGTTACGATATCATACTAAAAAGTAAAAAAAAATGAATTTCTTATCTGCGGAAACTTTATTCTTTAGTGCCGAACGCTCCTAGTTTAGAAATAGTACTATTTGTCTTTTTAAAAAACAATTAGACCCTTGCCTTGCTTAACAAACCACGTTGATTCGAAACAGGCTTTAATATTTACTTTTGGGTAAAATTCCAAAATGTTGGTTTTTGCTTAATAAATTTTTATTTGTAAGATTTTGTAAAATTATAAAATCGAAGTATAAAAGTTCTTTTTCTGTGTATAAAACCAACTTATTGAGACGGATCGTTTGTTAAAAAACTTTCAAAAAAACGCTGTATACAAATATACGTTAAATAAAGGTTTTAATATGTTCTTATAGTCCTGCAGATTACCATTTTAGTATAGATTTATTAAGGAAAGGACACGCGCATTTAAAAAACAAAAGAAAGGTAGAATACAACTAGTTACTACCCACACGTATTATAGAAGCAAGTATAATAAAACAAAATGGGCAAGCCTTTTTTTATAATTCAGATTTTGTAGACAATAATTTAAAAATTAACAACAACAAAAAAAAAAGAACGTTGTTGTAGAAAAGCAACTATTCTCTATATCTTACACAGTACAGAATCAAGGAATGTAAATTATTGTGAGCCGTTAATACATTGAAAATTTTTTTATCAATATTAAAAATTAAAAGTAACGAATATAAAAAAAATAATCGCTTTTTTGCACTTCAAACTAAAAAAATACGACTAATAAGCACACAACAATTGCTTTTATTGTTTAAAGCTGCTATTTGACTGTATTCGTGGCTATATAAAAAACAAACCTAAACGGTTGCTAAAAAAAATCCCGTTAGACTAGTAGGTATATCATGTAAGAGGAAGAATTATCAACTGTTACTAGAACATCAACAGAATTGTTACTTTTTTATTATTACAAAGCAGGGCAAATCAATTAACAGAACAACCTTAGTATGAATATTTATTTAAATTTAATCTAAACAATATTTATGAAAAAAAGCATTTTAGGTTTTTTATTCATTTTTTTTTCGTTTAAATTAGGGGAATTCATCGACAAAATTTTTTAAATTCTACCGTGTAAGATTTGAAAACGACAAGATTTTGTATTTCGACTGCAGTTTTCACTACAATCTAGTTTTTTTCTGTTATGCTTTTTGGCAAAATATATAAAAAGAAGAAATAAGCGTAATCTGCATATAAAAAAATTTTTAATCTATATATTTTACGTTTTTTCTTGTTTAAAAATCTCTTTATTCCGACATCAAAAAACGACAAGGTAAAATTGCTGTTATTGCAGTAAAAAACAACAAACACTTGCGTTTTTTTGCAGTTTGTATACTGCATTCTTGGTCCTTTTTAGTTAAATATATTTTCAATAAGCTTTATATTGCTTTCAACTTTATTTAGCTTCTTTTGGCAGTACTGGTTAAATTTATATTATTAGAACGTGAACAACTTTACAATTCGTCATCGTTGCAAAATTAAATATATAATTTCTAGTTTACATTTTAGGGATAAACTTCAAGAGAAAAAACCTAGTCTGTGTTTCTTTTCAATTAATCATCAAATCTTTTGGATATTATTTTTAAACTTATAATTGATTATTTAGTTCGGTTGCTATTAACGATACTGATGTAACTGCAAGTTTTTCGTTTTTACATTTAGTAATAAATAAATTCGATAGATAGAGAAAATTTAGAATATAAGTCATTTCACTATAAATTTACGTTTTTAAGTTTTTTACCAATTTTCTTTCTTTAATTTTCTGTCTATTAATTTTTAACAAACAACGTAACTGGCTAGCAATTTTTCTAACCAATACACGAATCCTTAACATTTTTATATCTTGCAATTACAGTAAAGCTGAAGTGTAAATATTTTTTAGGAATACGCAGTCGTTTTTGTTTTTTATATGATATTTAAACTGTATTAATTTTATGAATCAGTTTATACAAAGTCTGAGCCTTAAGACCCAAAGTCTCGCAAAGAATACAAAATGCATAAGCTTTGCCAGTTTATTACTCTAGTCGTGGTAGTAAAATTTAAAACGGGTTTTTTTTGATGTTAATAGAATGAATCGCTTAAAAAATTTTTTTACAATGGTGAGTCGTCAGGCGTAGTTTATATATCGTTACAAAAAAAGATTATGATAGTTGCCAATGTTATGGCATTATCAGTTTGCATTTTAATCAATCGAAAAGATGCAATTTTCTTGTATCATCTTCCTTTTTTGTACCGATCAGATTATTAAAATCGTTACCCTTTTGGTATAAGGCTTTCTTCAAATCCGATGTAAAATTTTTTTTGTGTTAAAAACTATGTATTTCAGTTTAGTCATAATGTAATTCAAATTGTGCCTTTATTTGTAATGTATCGTATTATAGTTACTTTTAATAGTCAATTTTTCAAAAATATGTAAGTCAAGATTTTCTAGTTTAAAAAAGATAGTTTTATACTTAAAAAAAGTTATTAAACCCATATTGAAAAAAAATAATTGTGACTTCCGGATGTATTTTTTGTATGCAAAACTTTATTTTTACTTAGGTAATTTTGTATATTTTAAGGCCCTAATTTTTTTATAAAATAAGATACTCTTACATATTTTACATAAAATCGATATGCCTTACAAAACGCTCAAAACTACTCTAAGTTATACAAGGAAAATTTTTCTTAAACTGATTTATCTGATTATAGTTTTGTAATTTTCTCAACCTCGTGGTCAACCTAGATATCGTAATTACCACGGGAATTAAAGTCGTTTATTATATTATAAAAGTATAATAAAATGCTAAATCATAGAAAACATTTAAACTAGATGCTTTGCTACCCATTTGTTCGTTGCAACTTTCACTTGACTTTATTTCGGTGACATTGTTAGGTTAACACCCCCAGACAAAATACTATATTAGTGCAAAAATGCATTCACTTTTTTCTATATCTAAATTTGACGTGGTTCTTTCCAGATTAGAAAAATCCACGCATTTTCCGTCTATCAAAAGGTACAGAGATGCATTACATATTATTTTATTATGACATCTGGAATTTATTAAGTTTTAGATAAAGGATGAATCAAATGAATATGTGATAGATGTCAATCACTAAAAAAAGAATATAAAGCATCCAAAATTAAAAAATAATAGCATTTGTCCTTTTTTATGGTTGCCAAAAAGAAACAAATCAAGACCGGTTCATCCAACATACATTAAGGGCATAAAAGAATAACTTATACCGTTCTAAAAAATAAACGATAGCTATAAAAAGTAACAATTATAAAATCAAATGTATAAATCATAGGGTATAACAATTGTTAAGGAATATTTTTTAAGTGTTTTTTAGTACGATTGTGATAAAGTTTGAGCTCTACGTATAGTTAAAAATATTTTTTTTTTATAAAAAACAATAATATGTAGCAAAAGGTTATCATAACTTTTTCGGCAGCAAAATCACATATATGTGATTTATTTTGCAACCCCAGAAGCAGAAAAATCACATATATGCGATTTAGCCGAGAACATAAATGTTTTTTTAGTATTAGAAATAATAACAAAGGCAAAAAAAAATTACATAGTCATAGATACATAAACTACTTGTTGTATTTAAAACAACATGTTTTGATTTACTGAAGTCTTTTATGGATCTATATTTCGTGTTTTTGATTTGACTTTCTCCTTTTTTTGGGGTTTAAAAATAAATCACATATTTGAGATAGATGCCGAAAGGGTTAAACAACAACGAAAAAAATCGATATAATCAAATCTTTCAAATTACACATTTTTCCAGTGTTGGTATAATTTTGTCTATACCACTGGCTCAGCCTTTTTTTGTTTGATTGACCATTATATATTAAAATTTGCCCTTACGTTAAAATGCAAAGAATAAGATATTAAGATAATATATTATAGCTTTTTTTTTGTCGCTTGATATTTGACATTTTCTGTTCCTTTGTTTATATTCACGTTTTTTTAGAACCCCGCGTCATTGAATTTATAAAGAGTCAAAGAAAATAATGCTACAAATTTTTAATTAAAAAAACACAAAAAAGCAAATAAAACGAAGTATTATATTGTATAAAGTGTAATGCATAAATTGCATATTATGTTTTTACAAGTCTAAAAAAAATATTTCTTATGATATGCTAAAAAAATTGTAACTAGGATGCACTTTAGTTTACGTTTTGTTTTACAAAAACACGAACTTAGATTATTTATATAGATAATGTCTTATTTTTATTAAGGCGTGCCGAGATTACAGGATAAAAAGCTGAATTAATATTAGAAAAGGAGTACAAAAGCACATTTTATGTATAAATAAAACAAAGAGTACATATAAATTTTTTTAAAACATGTATGCAATTTTAATTCGTATAGAATGATGGCTTCTGTTTGACTTTGAATCGTAAGGAGTAAAAATTCTTGCATAAAAAATACCGTAAAAAATAATGGTTTATAGTTTGATAGTCTATCTCTGCTCAGGCATAAAAATTCATACCGATCAATTTTTGCTGAGCTTTTTTTGGTAATATTTATCACGGTGCTAGCACATCGAAATAATTAAAACAAATTTAAGTATCTTTTCTTAAATTTATTCTATTTATAAATGAGGTTTTTTTGATAAATAATTTAGTTATTTGTAAATTGGGATATGTGAATAATTATTAAGTTCAAGACATAATTCAATAACCCAAAATCCATAGAAAATGAAAAAAGTACAAAAATCCATGAAAAATGAAAAAAGAATCAAAATCCATAAAAATTGCAAAAAGAATTAAAAAATCAAAATATATTAAATATGGTTCAGTACCATTTCGCCTAAAATAATCTATTTTGATTATTTTTTATCGCAATAAAATTAAAATTTGTATAAATTACATAAATGCCTACTTTGTTGGTTAAAAATACTGTTATTCTCTTTTTATCCTTTTATAAATCTAAGAATACCCTCAAAAGACTAATAAGCACATCACTCATTGTTGATTTGCGTACAATCAGTTGTATAGCAATTAATAAGCATTAACAATACATAATATTAACACTGTTTATACAACTTCCAGTTTAAGAGTACAAACAGTCCGGCGGGAAATAATTTGAAAAGGCGATAGAAAAGCAAATGGCGGTAATTCAGATTGATTTGGAAGAGAAAAAAATGAATATAAGAGAACTAGGCAATTTTTGTTTATGTTAAGTAGAATCAAAAAATTATGAATTTGGATGAAATGAGTAAAATTATTATTTGTACTTCCTTATATTTGAACAGATAAGTATAGGTGTTAGATGATGATAATTATAAACAAACTACAAAATGTTTTTATTTTAAAATGGTGATCATAAATTTAAAAGGAATATTAAATGGCAACATGTAAATCGTAGATGATAAAAATTTAACTATAACAAAACATAATTATAAAAATATGTATCAAGGGGTATGTATACATTTCTGAGCAAAATATCGTATGCGATTATTTATAAACATGATTCAATTACGTGATGGAATAAAACATAATACTTTTATATACCGTATTAGTAAATTTACTGTAATTCGCTTATTTAATCAATTTGTTGTATATATCAATAGTATTCATATTCCTAACTGTATTATATATTTGTGATATTTTGTAATTATACTTAATAACACGCTTTTTGGCCATATGTACAAATTAAAATTCATTTTAGAACGTTTTTTTATGGTATCTACTTTTTAAAAAAGTTTATATATTTTTTATCTAAAAATATTTAACCAAATCTAGAAACCGCCATATAAAAAGTACCCAGACTTTTTTAATTTACAGATATACTGCAGGGTCCAAACCTTAGAGACAATAATATTTGCCGCATTATTTTGCAAAGTTAATTAATATAACGTTGTACAAATAGCATATAAATCTTGATAAAAACCTATGCGTAACAGATTTGGTAAGTGTTTTGTAACGAAACAGTACTTATTGCCGAGTTTTGTTATATAAAACGCTCAAATGTTATAATGTAATTTTGTAAAATAAAACAAAGATTATAAACTAAAAATTAAACATTTAATTTTATTGAATTTTTGCCCCGTTTATATACTCGATTCCACTAGTTCGCATTTCTGTATAATTTTCCCAAAGGTTATGAAGTTTTTTACGCTGTTCCACATAATTCCTAGATCTTGATTTTTTATCACCCCCATTTATAAGTCACAAAAGCTCGAAATCATAGCAAATTTGATATTCCTTCAGAACTTTACTAGTTCAGTAAAGAAGATGTTAGATTTGTTTACAAATATATTAAGCTTGGAATGGAATCACCTTTGTGCATTGTTGGTTCTTCCAGGAATTTCACCAAAATGACACCATACTATACGGGCAAAAAAAGAGCGTGTATTGTTGTCACAGTTTGACGAGCACATATTGTAACAGAGCATGATGCGTTAGTTGTCAAGATCTTTCATTCTGATTATATACTGCCAACAAATATCAATGCAAAAAATAAGTGCTAATGAAAGAGCACAGATAAGTTCATCAACATTACAGGATGTTCCATTGTATAAATACAGTTCATTGTAAACTTAAAATTGTAATTTTAACCATATCGTTTGGCCAAAATGAAAAAAAAAAACACCCGTTAACAACCGCGCGTGGAAATGGTAAAAGTATCGAATTAAACACATCTTGCTCAAAATCTATTTGTAAAATCTAAGGATTAAGATATATATCATGTTTTTCAAGAACATTCTTCAAGATATTTAATACTTTAGTATAGATATATCCAGTTTTTGAATTTTAAATTATACAGGGTGTCCGTAAAGTAACGCAATGCCAATTATTAAATAACCCTTTAATTTAACAAATTAGATTAAAATGAAAATATTAGAGGGCAAAAGAGAAAACGAGTTAAATGTGAAATTAAAAATACAGACAGCATTTCACATAAGAAAAATAAGAATATTCTGTCAATTTTGTGTTTATTTTTTTTTACTGAAAAGATGAACTGCAAATTAAAATAAAAAAACACTAGATAAAGTAATTTAAGATCGTAAAATACATGCATAATTTTTGTCATTTTTTTATAATTAGCCATAATAATAATTAATAATATAAAGAAAGAACGTCATAATTATTTTTATTTTAATTCTTATGTCAAAGCAAATGCTCGACACTCGTACCATTATTTTCATTGCACAGCATTGATCTTCTTATAAAATTATCAACAGCATTTCGAATCATTGCTGATGAAATGTGTTGACAAACAATTGTTATTTTCTCTTTTAATTCTTCGATCGTTTTAATTCTTGCAGTGTATACCTGCTCTTTTATATGCCCACATAAAAAGTAGTCTAAAGGTGAAAGATCTGCCGATCTCGCAGGCCAATTTACTGGTCCGCCCCGCTTAATTCATTTACCCGGCATTTTTTCATTTAAAAAATTTCTGACACTCGAGCAAAGTGTGCTGGCGCGCCATCTTGCTGAAAAAAAAAACTTCATCTAAATTAAGTAAATTACATTATTTAGAAATACGTAAGTTTCGAGTATGTTGAGATAAACTGTCGCTGTTATTCCCTCATCATTAAAAAATGGTCCGATGAGACGGTTATCAAGTATTCCCACCCACACCATTACTTTAAGCGGCTGGACCTGCCTTATC
>JAQFYM010003869.1:0-17184 GCA_034694785.1 Agrenia bidenticulata | reverse complement strand
CTCAAAAATGCGCCACCTCATAAGAAATGCGACATGACACATTATAAATGAGTAGATCATGTTTTTTTATAAAAAAACCAAGAAATATTCTCGAAATAAAATAGATTTTATCCAGCTGGTAATACTCCAAAAATACGTAATGTGGGATAAAAGTTGGTATAGAGGAGCATAAACCCGACGCCAACAACATATTTGCAGCATTTAATTAGAATTTTATTTTTATTTTTGTATGCTTCGCCCCCACAATAAAATATAGAAAAAATACAAAAACCGCCTAAAAAATGCTTCAGTCTATAAGAAATGCAAAATTGAAACATTAGTAATGAGTAGATCATGTTTTTATCACTAAAAACCAAAAAATAATCTCGAATTAAAATAGATTTTATCACTCTGGTAATACTCCATAATACAAAATGTTTCTAAAAAGTTGGTATAGAGGAGCATAAACCCGACGTCAAAAACATATTTTGAGCATGTAATTTTAAATTTTTTTTTATTTTCATGCTTCGCCCCCCCACAATAAAATTTTAAAAAAATCACCAAAACTCCCTAAAAAATGCTCCACCCAATAAGATATGCAAAAGAATAACATTGTAAATGAGTAGATCATGTTTTTACTAAAACAATGAAATATTCTCGTTTATAAAGATGATTTTACCCAGCTTGGTATACTCTATAATACATAATTTTATGCAAAAGTTTGTATAAAGAAGCATAAACCATACCTCATCAACATTTTTTTGGCTTTTTGTATTTTCATTTTTTGAATTTTCATGTTTTCCGTCCCACAATTTAATTTAGATAAAATCAAAAAAACTCCTAAGAAATGCTCCATCTCATATGAAATTAGCAAATAAAACATTATAAATAAGTAGATCAAGTTTTTATTACTAAAAACTAAAATATATTCTCTTAAATAAAATAGATTTTATCCAGCTGTTAATACTCCATAATACAAAATGGTATAAAAAAATTGGTAAGAGGAGCGTAAAGGCGACGCAACATATAATAGAAGCATTTAATTGTATTTTCTTTTGTATTTTGATGCTTTCTTTACACTAAAAATTATAGAAACTTTACAAAAATTGTAAAAATGATCTTTATGTTAAAATTCGAAAGCTATATATCAATATGGATTATATTAGTTATATTAAAAAATGTACGAATATCCTCATATTTAAAATAGAATTTTCCTTCTGGTATTACTCCATAATACATAATGTTTGGCAGCGTCGGGGGTATGGTGCATAAAAAAGATCAATAACGATTTTTAAGCATGTGTTTTTTTTTTTATTTTTTAAGTTCTCTTTACTAAATACAAAAACTATGAATTCATATAAACATACTTCAAAAAACCTCAAACAACCACAAACAGGGCTTTTTTGATGCTAATAAAATGGAGTTCTTTTTTATTTACTTAAACTAATGCATAACCTCTACAAAATAGAAATGTCTTTCAATGGTTTTATCATAATCAAGCAATAAAATATAAAAAATCCCTAAAAACGAATAATCAAAACTTATCGGCACAAATAAATTATTTTTACATGCCCTCTATACAAAGGCACGTTGCAAAATTTTATCCAAGGAGATTAAAACGATGATAAATGTGGATCAACAATTAAAACTGAATGCAGGGCATGTTTAATAATTCTTTACATGATGCATTTCACTCCAAAAAGGTTTTTTGAATTTAGAATAAAATCCTTACTAACTTGCCCGTTTTCCAGCAAATGCGATATGTATATTCGTAGTGTTTTCGTACGTACGCTAGGGTTTTGTCTAGCAGTTAAACTTTATAAATTGAAATATTATAACCGTTTGAGCCCTTTGGGGAAATATTTTATGTTACCCTTGGGTAAAGCATGTATGTACGTTGAAGTGTCAATGCAAACTAGCTTTTCAAGCAGAAAAGTTCAAAGTATATATTTTAAGATATGCAGAACCAGGGTTAATATGGAAATTTTATACCCCTGGGGTAAAAAGTCTTTGTGCGCCTCTGGGAAGAAAATTTACCTTAAAATCGTCTTTCGAAAATTTTTAAAACCCATACGGAAAAGGCTTTTAGTAAAAGGGCTACACAAAACACACACTTATTTTTACTCGAGTTTTAATTTTTCTTCGAATGGAATAAAACTCAATATTAAGAAACAGTGTACACACTTTTTAGCACTTAAAATCTAGCATATAAAATACACAAATTAAAACATTTCTTTATATCTATCAATATTGGTATTTGTCTGTTGTGGGAGTTAAATATTGAATAGTTGCCAATTAATATTTTAAAAACAAGTTTTACCAAATATAAAAAAAAAAATAGGTAAATGTTTACTACAGCAATTAATGCACGAGCGTCATCAATTTTTATTTTTACGAAGCCGAAGATACAAAAATCTTTGTGGTTTTTTTTGTGTTCTGGAGTCTTTTTCTAATTTGGAATTCTTTTTCGAAGTGACAAAATGCTGCTTACTGTTTCACTTTGCAATTTTCTTTTGCCTGTGCATTTTACAACACAACTTTATATTGTAAAAATGCATGGTACCCGCTTTTTGTAGTCATTTAAGAGTTGTTTTTTTTGCAAATTTTCTAATAAAAAATACTATTAGATAAATTGAAGGTACTGAATTTTTTTTTAAACATTGTCTATTTAATAATGTAAAATTTTGCAGTGTAGTTTTGTGTATGTATTTTTTTTGTTTTACATGATTTAACAAAATATTAAGGTCAGTATTTTTTTGGTTGTCATTTATACCTTTTTTTTACGCATAATGCAAATTATTATTTCAATCTCAATGGGCTAGGGTAAAAAATCCCCCTGACATTGTACAAAAACCCAGGATATTTTAATTCTGACATAGCCGGGCTTCCGGTTTTGTTTTTTTTGGTTTTTTACAAAAAAAAAACAATGGCATATTTCATGCATCCCGGCACGGCCAGACCCGGAACCTGATAAAGGCAATATATAGGCCGGGTTTTATTACCAGCCCATTGGTTTTTGTTGTCTCTATATATGATAAACAAGAGAATTAAACCCATGGGTAAACAAAATGGAACGCGATTTTGTTCCCCATGGGTAATTTTACTAACATGCCCTTTATTATTCCAGTAATAATTTGTGCAATGATATAAAATTTTCTAATTCATAAATGTAAAAAGTTAGTTATGTCACCCATCTATATATGTAATAGAAAATGGATCAGTCATCTTTAGGTTTAGTGGGTACGGAACTTGTTCCATCTATAGATGTAATAAGGAGGTAAACATGCCACCAAAAAGGTGAAGTGGGGAATATACTTTAACAGTAATAGATGCAATGGGTGTAGAAATATTGTCATCTATAACTGCAATGTTGGTTGAAACCACTCATTCTATATTTGTTTAACTTCGTTAAGGGTTTATCTTTTTTAGATGAATACGGCCCAGCAATAAAAAAAGTATGTATTTTGAGCATTAATAGGATATTTTACGTGCAGTTTTGTATATAATAATACGTTTATAATGTTACATATTAGCTGGTCTAGCAAGTTTTTATAAATTTGATTATATTTTATACTAATTCAATTTATATTATTGTGCATTTGTCTTCGATTGAATCTGTAACCTTTTCTTTTTATGACTTTCAGCCTTTTCATATTTTTTTCAGTATGCTTTTTTAAAAAAGGGTAACATGGTACAAAAAAATCTTAAACATGTGGATTTCAGCGTCTTTACACGTTTTTTACACAGGATGTACGCGATACTTTAAACCATATATTGTAAAATTTTAATGTAAGAGTTTGTTGTAATCTTCTAAAACGAATACAAGCGAAATCATAGTTTAGCCTTACTAAGGCTACTTACGAGCAAGAATATGCAAAAAAACATCGATTTGACTGTATAATCCATAAATAAGTAGGAAGATGCCAATAGATACTGTCAGTATAGACAAAAAGCACTTTTGATAATTATTGACGGATTATCATACTTTTAGACTACGGCAGTAAAGATCTTAAGAAGAAAAATATAAAAAGATAAATAAAAAAAATTGATATCAAAATTTAAAGCCTACAATGAAATGACGTTATGTTCATAATGCTAATAAATATTTTTTATTCGGAAGATCCACCCTTGAACACAAAGCAAATTTTTTAACACCTTAAAAAGAAGGCGGCATTGCTACAGTTTGCCATACATTATTTATTTATTCGGATAATACAATATTATACGTTTGGATAACAATGTTGCAATTTTAGATTTGTATGTATATTGTTTTTATTTTCTTATTTTCACATTTTCGTATAATGCACATTTTAATCGATTGTCTTGTTCATTATAAACTAATAAATACGATATATGTGCATAGGACTACAATAACATAATAAATTACACATATATGTGTAATTTTAACAATCCGGTATAAAAATTACACGTATATGTGTAATATTTTCTCTTAAGGGTGAATAAGATCTTATTTAAAAAAAAATCTTACTATGCCCATACCCAATATGATTTTGTAAGGCAAGACTAGACACAAAAAAGCAATATTAAAGATATTGAAGTAACTAATAAAGCAAATGATATGCAATAAGAAAAGCACCAACTCTTGTTTTTTTTTTATATAAAATGCAGAGAAACTATTGTTTCATGTTTTTGATGGCAATAGAGACAAGTGACAAAAATGTACAAGATGAAAGATGCGTTACAAAAAAAAACATGCCTAAATAGTAACAAAAAAGCAAAAAAAAATGTAGCATATATATAGTAAATCAAAGCAAGCTCCCGCCTTCACATATCAGCTTAAATAGTAGTTTTTACGATTCTACAAGTGTATTGCTTGGTATGATGTCACATGTAAATAAGCATATTGAAAATTTTACAGATATAAAAGAACTACATTGTAGTCAACAATATGATCATACCAAAGCGGCTGATAACATAAGGTGCTGGTCTACTAGCGTCCGTTAAAAAAATTAGCAGGAATACTTAAAGTTATCAATAAAAACACGGTTGAATGCGTAATATGTGCTTCAAAAAAATTAGTCATTAAAACAGGGGTTGACATTATTGCTTGATCATTTCGAAGCAGTTAAACTCGACCAAACAGTGTATTATTAAAAAAACCAATAATTGAAATAAATAAAAGTTAAAAAAAGAATTCTGAAAATAGACGATACGAAACAAATTTATCATTAGTAAAATCGACACGTTTTATATTGTAACTTGTGTAGAAAATTATACAAGCATGTCAGTATGTCAAACAACCTACATATGAACCACTCTGTTCACTTTTTTTTAGCAACAAAACATATATAATGAACGTAATACTATGATGCAAAAATTTACGTTTGTTTTTCTTTATGTTTATAAAAAAAGTAAGAATTGGTTTTTATAATGCTTAGGGACCGCGGTTATGCAGTTTTAAATGTTTAGAAAAAAGATGCGTCAAATATGCAATAGTTGCTCAAATAAAAAAAAAAAAGCATATTTGTATTATTTATAAAGATAAATTCTTTTGGTTTTATTTTTCCTTTATTGTTTTGGTCGTTTATCTCTCATTCGTGCCTTGTAGACAAGAAAAAACGTTCAACATTACGCTGGTTATGAAACGAAATTACGAAAGCCTCATATCAACATTTTTATAGTCATTATGGTTATTATTGCTCCAGTATATATATTCTTAACTCTCGTTACATATATAATCCTTTATTTTTTTGGTAGAATATTAGATACTATTCTTTCATGTCAATTTTATAGATCTGGAACCGCGCTTATTATATTCCTTAGTGTTTGCAATAAAAATAAAGCTGTACTATATATCATATCTCTTTAAGAAAATTTTTCAATCATGTCAACTATATAATAATTTTTATCTATGAAGAATACGTTGCCCACACTAATTTATGTAACTAACAAACTATTGCTGGAAAATACATGCAGAATCTTTTCTACTTAAATGATTAAGTACATAAAGAACTACAGTGACTTGATAAAAGCGCCGAAATAAAAAGGCCGAAATAAGAAGTGCCAAAAATAAAAGAATGGCAGAAATTTAATAGACAAAAAACAACAAGGAGAAAAACTAAAAGAGCCGACAACTATTTGGTCAAAACTTTTTTGGTCTTATTCAACATTAACACTCCAACTTGTATGACCAAACATGTTTATGGACCAAATAATTTTTGTATCTTTTATTTTTTGGCCCTTTTGTTTGGACTTTTATGTTTTCGGCCTTATAAAATAAAATCCCGCATTTTATTTTCGGCCCATGTTATTTCGGTTTTTTTATTTCGGCTTTTTGGTTTGACCTTTTTATTTTGGCCTTTTTATTTCGGCTTTTTATTCTGGCCTTTTTATTTCGGCCTTTTTATTTCGGTCTTTTTATTAAGGCCTTTTAAATCCGGCCTTTTTTTTCAAGCCTTTTATCCGAGGATCAGAACTTCATCTTTATCTGTATGCAAATTGTTGTATTTCACTGCTCGCACTCAAGTTGCGGATCTTGATAATATTAGGTTATGCGGAAGTGCTGAATCTATAGATTAATCTATAAATAAATGTTTTCTACTATTTGCTTTGACAACTACCTTATTTACATTCAACACAAGTTGTGTAGACCAACGGTATTCCACTCTAATATTCTACATACTCTATTTAAATGTGCTACGCACGTAATATGTAACATTTAGGAACATTCTTTTGAGATTCTTGCCAGACAATCGCATATGTGCCATGCCGACAGTAACTAAACACAGAAAATATAGACAGATGCTTGGCAGGGCCAAATAAGACTATGGCCTGACGTTTACATTGTGTAATAGTCGTGTTGTTTGCTTTTTCTACTTTTTATTTGTTTAAAATGCGGGGTATGGCATGCATTACTATTTAAAATGATCCCCACATACATTTTCTTACAATCGCTTTATCGGGTCAGTTATTTTATCCATTGAAATTAAAATTTGCTATCCTATAAAATTCAATTTCAGTTCTGTATTTTTTTACGGTATATCTTCGTAATACAAACATAACGAAATGTCTTAGTGCAGGGTTTCACTAAATTGGCCATTTATATCCCTTCTAGTGGCCAAAGAATTCAAAACAGACCACTGTATCATTTAATGCATGTATAAAGGCAAGAAAGGCTGGAAAATAAATCTTTTCTACAGAAGTAAACTACTAACAGGTAAAAAAAAGGGTAAGACAGTTTTATAGCAAGAAAATTTTGTTGTTGGTTCCTTATGTAATTTTCAACGCATAGATATATTTATGAAAAATACTTGATATTTCATTACTGACACTACATTTGAACTGTATAAATCGTATTTTAAAGATGATGATGATACCTGATTGATGATTATTGAACAAAAATATATAGAATTATATGATTTGCATAAATATTTTTTAAACATAAAAAGCACATAATATATTATGTAGAATTTATCATGATATTGTTTCAAATTAGCAATAATTACATTCTGGTTAATAATAAGATATAAAACATAAAAATCTGTATAAAAGTATATTTATTTTACTTATTTTTATTATACTTTATAGTTCATTGTAGTTGATCATTCTATTTTAAAGCCTTATTTTCAATTCCCCTTCTAAATTTGATAATCTATTACGGGTTATAGTAACAGTTTCATTCATTAAGGAAAAGCTTGACTCACATCGATATGATGTCCCTAATTGAATAAGAATTGAAAGGCCTCTGTTGCTTAGGAATTAAAAGATTATAAACAAAAGCACCACCACTGTATTAATGTGCATGTTTTGAAATTCTGTCTCTTGTTAAAATCGTTTTGTAGTTTAAAAAAAATCTTTTTATCTTCAAAAGTTAAACTTGAGGATAGAACCGGACTTCTTCCATATGGCGCCTCTATCCAATCATGATTTTCTTGCAAAATTTTTCGCGAAACGGTCTTTTAAGTTCAACAAAAGGGTATTTAGTACATTTTAAATCTTATTCTTCACATTTATCGCCACGCTAAATGCATTTAATCTAGATAAAAAACATCAAATCGTCAATTTTTATAGATTCGATCCACGATTCTAATTCGGAAATGAAGTTCGTAATTTCGTTCGTTAAATATATTTTACTTCTATCATAACCTTAAAGTCTTTTATTCAATGCATTTAAATTACTACAAAAATCACATAGAAATGCAATTTTATGTTGAAATTCAGTGCTGCCAAATAAAGCCAAATATTCCAACTGTTTGTAATCTGAAAAAAATTGCAAGTAGGATCTATATTTGTCAAATGCCCTATTAAGGGTAACCCCTTTGAAAGCCATTACACCCGATTGTAATATAAAAGTAATTGCTACGGATTATCATCATTGGCCTCATATATTGTTTTAAATTGTCGATTTCTACATGGGCTCTTTATTTTAAATTTAATTGCAGAATAAAAATTATCAAATTTAGAATTGAAATCATTACAAAAACAATGTGCAGCAAGAACTTGCCTATGCAAAATACAGTGTATTGATTTTACATTTTTTTTTCTAAGAATTTCTGCAATGACTCCGTTGCGCTCCCTCCGCATTACTGCAGCCCCATCTAAACGAAATCTGACTAATTTGTAAAAGTTGCAATTATTAAGTATAAAATATTCATTTACGAGAGTAAAAACATCAATGGAACGGCATTTATATTTAAGTTCTTTACAGAATAAAAAATTTTTATTAACAGTTTTAATATATATACATCACACAAAACATATGAACTGGGAATGCCCAGAAATATCTGTACTTTTCGTTTAACTGTATTGAAAAAAAATCTGATGCTTGTAATTCAGCTAGCATTTTGGTTTCTATATAGTCACCTAAAACAGTGCTTTTTTTCTTACAATTATATCTTCCTAATGATATTTTTCGTACCTTTTTTACTCCTTTAGTACCATTACAAGTTGTAAATTCTGCTGCTAAAATAGGTTTTATACGCTTTCCCCTAATAACATGTGGATAACCAGAAACTACAATATCACGAGTTTATGTTGTATTTACGATACTTTGTTTCCTGAGCCTTATGTTCAATGTCTAATTCCGAAAATTAGTGTTATCTTCATGAAGTGAAATGCTATTATTGTTGCAAATGATGGTAAGTTAAATATATTCTTGTAATAAATTGTCAAAATAAAATTTTGCCAGCTTCTAATTACCTGGCTGTTGCATTTTACTCCAATAAAGAATCAACTTATTGTATTGCATTGTGTTAGGCATTAAATTTTTTTGACAGAAAAGACAATATGGAATATGTTTATTGCCCTCAACAACATAGTAGAATCCATATTGCAAAAAGTATACAGAGTATTATCTTTTTGTAGGACTTTTTTTCTTGCTAATAGATGTATTCGAGTGTATCATACATACTTTGTATAGATTTATACAGGGGAAAAAAAAAAAAACTTGTCATTTAGACAAAAACAAGGGCAAAAAAAAAAAGAGATGGCCAAAAGAGTAAATCGGTAAAACCCTGTCCTAGTGCATGGTAATAAAAACCTGTAGTTTTGTACTAAAAACAGTCAGTAGAGCGTTTGGGCCTTATTTATATATCGGGATGTAAGCCTTAAACATATCCTGGCCAAAACAAATTACAAACTGTTTTTAAGCATAAGTCTAAAAAGCTTTATCTGCCAGACTGCTGTCTGTTTTTTCTTTTGTTTCTGTCCAATTAATTCTAAATGCTGATCCAGTGAAAACTTTTTTGCAACGGAAATCTTTTTATGGCAAACTCGGCACGCAAATTTACCTTCTGCGAAAAAAGTCATCAGTAAATTGACGTCGGCGTGCTTCTAGGCCTTGCGCTGATTTCGTTTTGTACTTTTCATACCTTAATAGGGGTGAAAAAACTGAGAAAAGATGCAAATACATGCACAGAAATGCTGGTGCATATTTTGCCTGTCCCTATTAGTGATTGGAAAATATTAAAAAAACAATGATCTGTATCTTTTTACAAATAGTAAACTTTAAACTGTATTTGGAGATACTGAAAAAGGTATGAGCATTTTGGCATCAAATAAAAATGTTCTTGTCTTAAAGATGCAAATTCTTTGTACGCTACGTATAAACAGAAGAGTGCCATATTGCATTTTGGCCAGAAAATTACATATAACTTTATACCGGAAATCTAAACATGCAACCTGGTTACCCCGTGCTCTGCATATTTTTGTCGAACGCAACGAAATACACGTTTTTATTGAAATGCGTTTTTGCCAGTATCTAAAGCAACGTTTAAATACATTTATTAAATAGAAGAAACTTTCAAACGTCGACGGGTTTATAACTTAGCAGTTTTCTAGTGATTACCAGTTAGGATTGTGGCTACTTTTGTTGTGTGGTTACCCAGCGGTTCAAAAGGCTCCGCAGAATATTTCAAATCAGTTTATAAACTGAATAAAACAAAAAAAAAAATAGAAACTATCGTGTCGCCTGAAATAGATATAGAAGTAAGTTATACTTAAATATTTAGTTTATTGCTGTATATTTAAACTTTTGTGTACAACAAAGCAAAAATTGCAAAACAGGAAATGCATTTAAATCAGTTCCCATATACATTAAATGCGACAAAATACACAAATATTGCTAGAATTTTTCCAAAATGATCTAGATGTAGCGTTCTATGTAAATTTACAAGTACTTCGTGGCAATATTAAGGAAAAAACATTTTAAACTCGTTTCTTATTTTATGCAACGTTAAAAAAAATTTACGGACAGTGTAAACGATCACAGACGTCAACAATCAAATAATGAATATATGTTACTTTTTAAACCATCTAGCTATACAAGTAACTCATATATATAAACTTAGAAAACATAATATTTTTTTTAAATTTATTTTGCTCCAGTTTTTTACTATTATCCATAGACAACTGGCATACTTTGCGTGCGCGACTTAGGTATAGCGTAGAAAAAAGTATCCAAAAGTAGTACAACATACAGTTTCTATATAGATGCTACTTTATATAATGTCCACTAAAAGAACAGTGAAAATACAAAAGCAAAATCTATTCAAATCTTATTTTTATACTTATAAAAACCCAAAGTTGGTTTTGGACTTTATGCACACGTACCCATCGATGGTAAAAAGCAAAAACAAGGCATATTCGTAATATTAAAAAAGACACTAAAAGTTTAGTTTATATTTTTGTGTTAAGTAGCAAAAAAATAACTATATATACCACTGTGCATACAAATGGCAAAATAGCAAACCAAAAACACGTGCTAGTTTGTCAAGGTACGCAAAAACTAGCCGCTTTTCCTTACCGCTAAAAATTAAACATTTGTATTTCGTACCTTTTGTGATAGTTTACTTAGCTTCTACATAAATGATATTAAAATCATAACTTAAGATTCATATAAGTTTCAATCAATGCCGTATAACACATCTTAAAAGCGAATTTGTTTTTAAAAACTGATATATTGTAATTAAGGCACGGCAAATCAACTTTAGAAAAACAAAATATAAATACAAACAACCAGTCAAAAAAACAGGAAGTATTTTTTAAAATCTTAAAATACAACATTTCGTAAGTTTTAAGTCGTTTGTATTATATAGCATAATATAGGTTATATAATTTCATATGTGTATGGTTTAAAATGTTTTTACGCAAAATATCTTAATTTAGAAAAATTACTTGTATGTGTTTTTATTAAAACTTTTTATAAGTAAAATATAACAAGTAATGAAAAGAAACATCATTTTAAATTTTGCGGTGCAGCATTGGATTGTTTGTTTATTGAGTATGTAAAAAATTCAATAATACAGAAAAAGATTTTTACATATAAATCGTACCTTAAAGCTAGTCTATACATGTTATAAACGTATAAATAATTATTAGTTATTTTATCAGGTTTTGTCACATGAGTAGGGTGTTGCTGTCTAAATACGTAAATTATTGCCTTTCTTTTAAGGCTTTTACAGCCGAAAAAGTAGAATAATGCATTTACCAGCGTATAATATGTTTAGTGAATAAAAAAAGGTATTGATTGTCTATCGACACCCTACAGAAACGAAAATGTGAATTTTTGCCGCGCCTGACGTATAATAAGACGATCCATATTTACTCGACAATGGTTACTTATTTTACTCATTGCTTGTATTTTTAGTTTGTAAAAAAATCATTTAAGATTCAAAAATCAAGGTCCAGCGGTATTACTCCTACAAAATATATTGTTACAGAATAAAATTTAGTGTAAGGTAATAACCGTAAAACAAGTATAACGCACGTTTATATCTAGTGTTATCTTGTCACGAACTTTTTATCCTTTACCGAAGCTATAAACCAATAATTAAATTTATGAAACAAACAAGTGTAAAAAAATGTGGCAAATCGTAAGTAAATGCAACCATCTCCGAGATTATTGTCTCGAAGTGTCATGTATAATTTTTTATAGTGTAAATATATAAATGGAATTTACGTAGCCAATATAATTAGAGGCTCATTTAATTAAACTCGCAGTGTTGTTAACACTAAATCGGGAAATAAATTTATAAGAATTTTGCATATCATATTATATTATCGGCTTGACTTTAAACTTTATCTTTACATTTTTTCGACTAAGATGTTTTTTTTAGATGATTATATAACATTAAAAAAAAATACATATCATGGATGCAGAGGTTTGCAATGCAAAATTCTACCCTTAAAAATACACCTTAGTTTTAGATTTCCGTAGTTATTTTTACAGCAATTGTAAGGATACATGCGGATCTTTCGGATTTTTTAAACTTTATATAAAAATTATATGGGGTCAAAAATTGCCTGTAAAAAATAAGGGGAATCAAACTTTAATACGAGTTTACAAGTACCATTAAAAATATATCAGTTTCTTAGCCCACGTATACTAAAATTCGTTAATTTGAGGTTTTACAAAATAGAATAAAAGAAAAGAGTAAAATTGACATAGAAAAAAAATTATATACATTAAGGAATACAAAAACTTAAAATGAACTGCAATACAGCGCGGTATGAATATCGTAATATTATTAAAGCCGTATTATTGTTTATCGTGCATTTTTTGTAGTAAATATGTAAAATGGAATTGTAAAAACGAATACCTATATAAATGTGTACAACAATTACAAAGTAAATAAATCAAATAACTACAATAGCAGTTTTCGCGTTCTTATCATAAAAAACTTGCACAATGTTGACGTGACCTATTCATAAAATCATTTACATAATAGACAATAAATAGACTATAAACCTGCAAAGCCAACGTGTTTGACACAATTAAATATGCAAAAGGAGTTTTTTAAAGAGGGAACGACAAGTATGTTAAAAAAAGTAGAGTAAAAAAAAATTATATTTTTTTTTATCAATACCTAAAGCAATTTTCGACACTTCTTTTTTATATACTTGTAAATAAATAGAAGTCCATTTTTCTCGATATTTTACAAAATATAAGCATCGATATAAAGTATTTTATAGCTTTAAATGCATCGTGAAGTTACTGTGAAAGATGTAAAAAACATATATATTGTATGCAACTTTGCAAGTCTTTTACAAAAAAAGGTATGTTCGCTAAAATGACAACAGGTCTTTGTTGTCTGCGCTTAGATGTAATGATTAATGCAGGACATAACAAAATAAACTTGAAAAATATAAGTACATTAAAATTTGCTTTTTACACATCTTAAGTACTAATGCTTAAAAAAATAATTAGTAATAACAATACGTATAAAAATTATTTTATATTATTTTCAACAGAAAGTTAAAAGCTATAAAAATCTTCTTATCGGATTAAGAACAACCACTTATAAATTTTTTATTTGGTCTTTTTACATGTAAATTTTCAGGTTTTTGTTAACTACAAAATAGGTTTATAAGATAGCTGTTTAATGTTTTTTTTGAACATAAAAAAAAGGCCAGTGCTTTGTAGAACTGTTTATCAATGCTTTTATATTTTAGAAGCAATTAATATATACGTATTATTATTGTGTAATTTTTTGTTTGAGATTTACAGGTTCTTTTTTTTTATATGTAAGAGACACGTGCTGTTATAATTTTGGTGGTATATTTTGCTTCCTGCAATGTGTTTATATTGAAACCAATGTACGCATGCAACAAGCAAAAAATAACAGATTTTCAGGTACCTATATAAATTAAATTTATGAAAAAACTTTATTATCACAAGAAGTATATTTCTTGCATAAAAACAACAATACCTTATCTCTTATAAAAAAAAAACTCTACAGTAATTTATTGCATAGTTTTCTTTTTTTTTAATATCTATAATTATAGAGATTTCAAAATTTTTGTGCCTTTAAATGTATGCTTTTTACAGTAAGAAAAGGGGCAGTGCATTTTGCAGCAACTTAACATTAAGCACCAAGTCCATCAAAACTAAATATACTGAAAAACACATAGGAATGACCTATGAGGAATACGTGCAATAAAAAACATTTATAAGAGCTAAAATGTTAACAAAAAAATGCCAAATCCACAAAAAAACAAATTTTTTGCGGTAAGATACCAAACTTGATCAAAGTTACCAAAAAGCAGAAAAGGCTTGTTATCTGCAAATTATGGTTAAGAAAATAGATATTTGATGCTGGGAAAGGTTCGTGGTTAAGGTCGGGGGTAAACTTAAGATACAGTCTGCGGCATGGGTACAGTCTAGGATGTAAGGGGGGGGGGAGGTAAAAGGCAAGAATAAAACTAGATTAAAAATCAGGTACAAGTTTATTTGTACACAAAAAAACGATGCTTCGTTTACAATGCGAACTCGGTAGAAAATCCTCACAGCCAAATGGCTATTATAATTTGTAATTGTATGCAATTATACAACATAAAATATTGGAAGCCTTACTATATCCAAACATAGCACATATTATACTTGCAAAATGTAAATGTCGTATGGTAATACACGCAAATGTTGTTTCACCAACGTTAGATAACTCTTCGGTCAAATATTGCTATAATATTCAATAGATACAAACTTTGTCTGATGTAGTACATTGGAACCAATGCAATGCAATAAAAAAAATGTAAAGGTAAGAAAAGGCAGCAAAATTTTACTTTTGTAAATTCTATACTTTTTTTAATAAGTATTGTTGAAATTTTTTAAGTATAAAGTTACGTAGTTATGAAGTGTTTTTACTAAAAACAAAAAAATGCACTTACTAAACGTAAAAAGTGTTTTATAGACGTATTTACACATAAATTAAAATAATCCTACTTATCAAACAAAATTAAAGAACCTTTTACCTTAAAAAAATAAAAAAAGCGTGACGATGTATAAAAGGCATATTTATTAGTTTTGCGGCAAAAACAATGTAGTTTGCGTTCTCGAGGTATCAAAATGGCAGATATTGCGTTATAATGTGTAGCTCCATATCAACAATTAGCTTTTTTGCGTTTAAAACATAGCAAATTCTAGTTAAACTGAAAGAATTTATACAAGAATCTAATTAAAGATGTTTTTGTACGTTAGCATGTTGAAAAGAACGCCTCTGCTGTGCGCGTTATTCATCATTAAAACGTACAAATAAAGTGTGGTAAGACTTTCATTTAGTAAGTTACTAGTTCACAATTATTATAAATATTTTATTACAAAAATTTGATAATGGGGTATAGATAAGTGTGCCATTTCTGTATTATCTAACCAAAACCCCTAATAAAGATTTATTTTCTCTATGGTAGCCCCTTTAGGGAAAATACTGTATCATTGGAGTGTATCTACTAGGGATGGGCATTGTATATTTTCCTTGTTTTTTAGATTTTTTTAAGATCATATAACACAAAAAATTACCCCATAAACGAACAAAGAAAAAATCCAAGACCAAAAATAAGCACACAAGTAATAAGAAAATTGGATAACAATTATTAAAAAAGTGCTGAGCATGTTTATATAAGCAAAAATGACATTTGCTTAAATTTTGTAAGTTTCGATTTGATGGATATTTCATTATACCAGTGACCACTAGGGTGTTTAAATTCTTTCAAAAATTGTAATCCCAGGATTTAGAATTTAAAAATTTTTAATTTCGGGATCCGGTATCATATCGGAACCAAAAGGTAAAAAAATTTAGTAAAAAATGTGGATTTTTATATTGCGTTACTTTTTAAAAATGCGATCGACAAAGACACAGTCAACTTTAAAAAAATTCAAATTTGACTATAAGTTAGCATAATTGATTAAAGCCGCATATGAAAAGCGTAGGCATGCTTACTCGCGTTTAAGGTGTCGTGCAAAGATGACGTAGTCATAAAAAAATTAGTCACTCGTAATATTAAATTTAAAAGCAGATTAACCTCTCTGTAACAAATTTAAATGTTTTTTTATATATGTATTATATAGAAATCTTTGCTCAAAGTCCGTTTTGTTGGAATTAAGGTATCTTTTAATACATGTCAACAAAAGTTAAAACAAAAAAATGCCAATTTATACTAACGAAGTCTTTAAAATAAAACCCGGCATTTGAGACGCAAATTTTATATTTTAGTCCGAATTTTTAGTCTTAAATCTTGGAATTAAGCACCTTAGTGACCACCGAACCAATGTTTTAGTCTGAAAGATAAATAATTAAGGACTGAACCGTACGAAAGAGTAAATGTAGTAGACATATATTTGATTATCAAAAATAAAAAAACTGTTCCATAGTTTCACTGGAAAATGGATTAGACAAAATTACAAAAATAAGTGTTATATTTTTATAAAATTCTACGGTTTTGTTGTTATATGAATCTAGCTTTGTGTATGATTTTACTTAAAGATTTATACTGTAAGAGAAAGAATAAAGGTGGTCTTAATGTCTTGACAATAACAAAGAAGAGTCACTTTTTTTTTAATTCTTTGTATTTATTCTGCACTTTTTTGGCTTTTATATTTTTTATAAACTAACATTTCAACATTTTTTTAAATTAAACGCTTTTTCAAATCATCAACTACAATTAGAGAACAGGAAAATACTATCTCTGACACTAACACTTGTTCCTTGTAGACCCAAATACTGTCTTGCAAATTAATCATACAAAAAGATTGGGGTTTTTTTTTTTTCTAAAACGCAAGAGGGTCGGAATTTAGCTTACCCTGTGATATTTTTAGGTAGCTCTCAGAATTCATCTATTCCATTTCTATCATATTTATTATCAATTCACAAAGAAAATTCATTTGTTAGTTTTATCACACTTTCAGTATCATCCACGCTTGTTGACATTTGATTTATTTGATTTTTGGCAAAATTATAAATTGAAGTTTTG